>APFE031195036.1:0-26777 GCA_000404065.3 Pinus taeda | reverse complement strand
TTTATATTAATTTTGTAACTTCTATATTTATTATTTTATTAATTATATAACGTCCATTCTATTTAATTTATCAATTCCTTTAATGTTCATTTCTCTAGTCATTTTTCATCTCTACAATATACAATTGTTGGTTGGATCAATACTTTGATCCAAGTCCTGATGATGAACCACACTTAGTGGTTTGGAACGCGTTGTTTACAAAAATTGAAATGTGATTTACCAAAAGTATTATCTCATGACTAACAAGATTATGCTTGAAATTCTTAACTAGCATATCATTTTGTGCTTTCATATGTTTGCTTCCAAGACTTGCTACACATTATCTAAGTATCTTGACAGAAGTGTTATCTCCAAAAGCAACATTGTCTCTTCATTATTTTAGGCTGACAAATTTGTTTTTATCTCCAGTCATATGTGTCAAGAATCCACTATATATGTACCATTCATCTTTTTTATATTCAACAATCTATAACCACCCCTCCCATATTTACTGCATTTTACTGGTTTGCTAATGTAAACATGAGACGAAGAGTTACTATGACATGACCCAACCTCTTAGCTATAGTTAAGGAAGTGGGGTCTAAAATCGACCACAAACTGATAACTCACAACATCCCTCAAGGCTACATGACACTTAAGGGCCAAAGAACCACCCCATATGACCAAACCCTGATTTGGGGCTCCTTATCACAAAATTAACCCCCAACTACATGCATGAAAAGGCCTCCATGAAGTTGAAGGCCTCTAACCACACTCAAAAGCATGATTGAGTGTGGTTGTGACACAAATTATCCAACTTATAGGGTGTGGGTATGAGATCTGAGCCACAATTCCAAGTCAACCTCCAGACCACTACCCAGGACTTCTTGAGACATCTCATAATCATTAATGGCATGCCAACAAAGCTAAACATAAAAAATTGAAGGTAGAACTTGACCTAGAATGCCTAGAACATTACAAAAATTTTGTCCAACGCATGGAAAACATGTAAGCTATAGGTCATGAATGCATATCTAGCCGTAAAACTCTAAGACTCATATGAGAATCAATGAGAATGCCCTATTTCCTCTCCACGTAGCTTCAACAACACTTATTAGTCCATACATTCATCAACCGATCTTTAGATAAACACTTCATGACAAGAACCATAGAAGATACACATCATATAAACAACATATAACTAGAAAATAGGCAGCATGTAAATCATGATGACCCAACCATAATATCATCAACATATTTCAAACATGTATACATGAATCACAATATAAGAAATAACTCTTATTAACCTATGAAATTACCAACCAAGTCAGGGACTTCCACATACCACCCGACCATAGATTGGGTTGAACCAAATATCTCTTTCAACCAATCAACCACGTGCATATTCCAAGCATGAATATGGGATCTCATGGAATAAACCAAAAAAAAATGAAACCAAGGCTTCCAAAGGCCAAACAACCTCAACCCTCAACTGATGGTTCCAACTCAAGGTCGAACATCACTCACACCAACTAGATCAGTCTCTATCCATGTTGTTCAAGGCTCTAGGAACTAGTAATTCAACCCACAACCTTCCAAGGCTCTAGAGAGTTTTTCCAACCCATCTCTTGGGACTAGTAACTCAACTCACCAAGGGCTCTAAAGCGTTTGTCCCAACCTAGGCTCCAAGAATAGTAACTCAACCCATGTTGTTCTGGGGCTTCTAGAGTATTTGTTCCAACCCATAACCATAAGGAATTATTAGCACCAACTAGAAAACAATCAAGTGGAAAAACCCAAAACACCATGGCTAACTAGGAAATGGTAAGGCAAGGCTAAAACCACTGTCAATATAGGAAAATTCCCATGCTAATGATAACATAACCCGAAAACAACATGCATCTATGATGCATCCATAAATCAGCAAGAAAAGCACACATGCGACATGTTACCTGTAAAGTAATCCAACTGTAGTTGTTGATCAACGTGTCCCCTTATGTTCTCTTTCTTTCCCTTGCCTTATTTCTCCAATCCAAGTGAACACGAGGGTGCTACAAGCATGCTCCAATAATTTTCTAAGTGTGCAAGAATATGAGACAATGAAAGAATATAAGAGAGATCCAAGCTAAAGCTGAGAAAAGGTTGTGAACTGATCTCGAGAAGAATTTTTATCATTGAGGCGTCCATTTTCTTCATTTTCCCTCATTTTTTCCTTCAATTTCCTCCTCATGCAAATTTGTGACCTTTCATCTCCATTTTCTCCCATTTTCCTTTATTTTCATAAATAAATTTCACTTTTCCTTTGCCAATGGCTTTGCTAATTTCCATAGCCATTAATTGATCACCAATGATACCCATCACTATGTTTTCCCCGACATTCAAATTAGAATACGTGTTCTATGACCTTATTTTTATTTTTTTTATTTTTACACGAAAATCAACGAGGGGATATTAAAAACACATCCCCCTTGGGGGAACACTATCCTCGGTGTTCAATGACACTTATGAACTAGAAAAATTACATGTTTCCCATGGAGCTTTATAACATAGCTCGATACAACATTTACATCATATCATACTACTGAGACCATGAACACCATACCTCTTATTGGAGCTTCATAACAACTTCATGCAGTATTTACATACATATGCATATATTAACATCACCAAAACACAACATCGAAACATATATCAGAATACATTCGCTCAACTGGAAAATATCAAAGGATACGTAGCCTACATCTTATTAGCCATCTCCCCTCTAGCTTAATTGGGTCCAAAGTGCTTCCTCTACACTTTAACTTGCTCGATTTATCAATTCCAGAGCATGAGCATATTTCCCTGCAAAATACACTAAGGTTTCAGCTGTAATTCTCCTTCTAGTTCCGCTTGAAATACAGACTAGTCAATCACATGATCAACATCTTGTACATACTTCTTAAGCAATGACACATGGAAAACATCATGGAATTTCACTTTCGGAGGCAATGTAAGTTGATAGGAAACTAGTCCAATACTCTCAAGGATCTCAAAAGGCCCACAATACTAAGGTGCCATCTTGGCACATGATCTAATCCTGAAGGAGCTTCTCTTGGGCTTGATGTGCAAGTACACATGTTCCTCAACCTCAAAATCCTTAAATATCCTATGTTGATCTTCATAACTCTTCTTCCTATCATGTGTTTCCTTTAGATTCTTCTTGATAACCTCCATTTTTTATTCCATCTCTGCTAACACATCCAATCCAATCAATACCATTTTCACTGGATCACTCCAATTGATGGGAGTACTAAAACTCTTCCCATAAAGTATCACAAATAGACTCATCTTCCAATACTCTTGATACCCATTATTGAATGAAAACTCCACCAGTGTAAGGAAATCATCCCACTTCCTCTGCTTGTGCATAACATATATCCTCAACATGTTCTCAAGAATCTTGTTGACCCTCTCTGTTTATCCATATTTCTGTTGATGATAAACTATACTAAAAGCCAACTCTATCCCCAAACCTGCAAAAACATCTTTCCAAAACCCGAAAGTGAACTTAGCATCTCTTTCTAACATAATATCCTTCGGAATACCATGTAACCTCGCTATCTCCTTGCTGAAGACTTGGGCTACCTCAATAGCTAAAATATATCTTAATAGGACTAAAGACTTATAAAAGCCCAAAAAAGTAAAACCTTTTTACCATTTGTGATTTTTACCCTTTGAGAGTGATAAAGTGATTTTTCACCAAGAACATTAGAGGTTGATTTTGGGAAAACCGTTAGACCAAATCGTGAGTCGTCTTCTATAGGTAAATCATCCCTCCGATATCTTCATATTATTGGTTTATATTTTTCATTTTTACGTGTATTTTTGTTTTTGGGGAGGTGTTTCAAATTAAAAATCGCCCTCGGTGTGCACATTTCACCCTTATCGGGTATGTGCACACCAACTAGGTTTTTTACACTGGAAAACATGATGTGCGCAATTTCTATGACTAGAACTATGCAAAAACACACTTTCTACCTCATGCGGATACATAGAGAGCTCAAGGAATAAAAATGTAATTGAAAACACTCAAATTTCTTGTAAACGTTTAACACAATTCTTTGTAATGATCCTCCACGTTTGTTTGCATTTGTTTGAGCCGCAAAAATGGAGTGGAGAGCGAGTGAACATGAAGAACAAGAAATAACTACTCTACACCATCGATAGATAATACATGCACACACAAAATTTGACCTCTATACGTTTTTCACTATTCCGGGCATGAAGGCCGAACTAGACATGTTGGAGTGGATAGTGAGAAAGTGGAATGTACAGAAAGAATCCTTCGCAATTGGAGACCATAGGCTCACTATCGATGTCAATGACATTTACTTATTACTTGGGCTCCCATGCCATGGAGTGGATATTTCTCTGGATGGACATAGATGAGGTAGTGAAAGAAATGCCACCTCTCTATTGCAACATTCCTTTCGAGGAATTGCTCTCAAGGATGGAAGAATTGTTATCAAAACTATAGAGAGGATTCCTATGAGAGCTACTAGGTTCACTATTCACGACTATGAGGAAATGTCTCTCTTCATGTGGTTACAAAGGATCATATGAAAAAAGTCGTAGAGTGCATGTGACCTACAATATTCAATTGGTGAGAAGTGGTAGTTGCCAATCTGAAAGGGAAACTAACTAGACTCAAAAACGAAAAACTCAATAATTTTGGGTATGGTTCCTTTGTCATCTCTTTTTCTCTTGAGTAGATCCCTCTCCTCACTCCACAGGTAGCCATAGAGAGAGGAGGACCTTGCGATCCTTGCATGCTGAAGTGGGTCACACTAATGGCATGCCACAAAGGTTTTGAAGGACCAACGATCTGATATACTCCTGATTTCTTTAGGTGGCTACAAAATCAAATCATAATGTTTGAATATTTTCCATATGCATGCATGGATTACACATGTGATCTAGGTATTCCATTTCCAACTGGGATGCAGTGGGGCAATCTAGGTAAAAACTTCACACTTTGGTTGTTTATGAATTTTTCAAATTTTTGTTATTTTTTGGCATCCAAAACTAATTGTTTGAAATCATCATGCAGATGTGGGCCAATGATACCTGTAGGGTTACACAGATATGACAAGCGTGGTGAGCATCCAGTAGCTCCCACAATGGGGAACTCAGATGCAATAGAGGAATTGATTGAGATGGAGCACAACCTTGAGAGGTTAACCCTAGACATCCCAAATTTCAAGATTGATGACTTGCCTCTCCACTATCAGAGGCATACTGTGGGTATTCCTAAATATATTAGTAGCTTGCTATTGTGAGTATCTCATGTTTTTGTGTGCTACCATGATCATCATGTGTATCTTCTAGTATTAGGGCTTGATTGTTTCTTTTTGATGATGTATTGGCATGACCCAGATAATAAAGGACATGGAGCCCCATGTCTTTGCATGACATTTTTGTAAAAACCACACTTTTATAAACATTTGACTAATGAAAACTACTACTTATACTTCATTCTATCTTGTACCGATGAATATTTCTTTTGATTTCTTACAAATGTTTTAAAAAAGCCAATTTAACACATAATTAGCCAATGCATTAGTTAATGTGTTTGAACTTTTTGGAATGTGTTGATACTCAATATTATCAAACTCTCTCTCCAAGAGACAAACCCACAAAAATATTCTTAACATTGAAGCACTTCTAACTAAATAGACACTGTTCAAATATAATATTATGAATTGAGAATATAGCTTAATGATCAATTGATGAATTCCAAATGAAATGGCATTAGATAATAGATCAATCATTTTGTTATACTCTGCAATGCTATTTGTTGTTCAACCATGGCATATCCCATAAATAGAAACTAACTCATATGTGGGAAAATACATTACCTAGGCTGCAGAAGACAAATTTTGAGAACTACAACTAGCACCGTCAACAAATCCAATGTAATTTTGAGGGAATGTCGACATCTGCAAATCAAGTGTAAAAAACGATAAGCATGAGAAGTAGAAGAATATCATAAAGATTGCTAAAAATTGCCACACATAAAATATGATATAACAATATACAAATTCTTCACTGAGTAATCTAAGCATAAATTTTCTTTAGGTAAAGAGCATTTTTGCTCTTTCCTAAAGGAATTTTGTCATAATCAACTAGCTCATAAGCCCATTTGACCAATGCACTTTTACAATATAAGGGTCGTGCCACATGGGCTCAAGTTTACCATCACCTAACTTCTTGGTCTTTTGATCATATAACAAGACTAAATCCCCTTATTCATATGAACGAGGCTTTACATTTTGATCATACTGTGCCTTAACCTGTTTCTTTTGGGAGTCACTAGGTAATGCAACATCATGACGAGTTTCATCGAGTCGTAGTAAGTACATGAAACTTTCCTCCTCTAGAGAAGTGGCTGGTAATAGTTCAATTTCTAGTTTCAAAGATGGTATTTCGCATTCAATAGGTAAAACCACTTCCACACCATAAACCACCTGGAAGGGAGTAAAATAATTCGAAGCTTTTGCAGTGGCACGATATGACAACAAAGCTGGAAAAACCATGAGATGTTAATAGTGTTTATGAATCATAATAATTTGTTTAATCATGGTGGTCAAAACCTTGTTAACGAATTCTACTTAGCCATGTTCCTGTGGGTAATATGGAGTAGAATTATCATGATGCAGACCTAACTTCACAGTAAGATTTCTCATCATAAAGTTCTGAAAATGGCTACCATGGTCCATGAAAATGGCTTGTGGAACCCTGAACCTAGCAATCACATGATTGAATATGAAAATGGTTGTTGTTTCACCATCATCCTTAAATGGAGGCATCACATCGGCCCATTCAATAAAATAATCTACCACAGGGATAATGTACCCATGCCACTCGGTCGAGTGAGGGTTACATTTAAGGCAATCGATGCCCCATTAGAAAAAGGATCGATAATAATTATTGGATGAAGAGGAGCTAAGTGTGCACACATCTTTTGATTGTAGATCTGACAATTGTAGCATTTTTGGATAGCAATTATACAATTTTTGAACATAGAAGGCTAGAAATACTTGCGCGCAAGATCTTTTGGGTAGTGGAAAACCCTAACATATGATCACGGCAACCTACAGAATGGAATTCATTCAATGAATTTTCGGATTCCTCGTGAGTCAAACAGTGTCCGAAGATCAAATCAGATACACCACGATAAAGCCTATCACAAACAATAGTGTATTGTTGCGATTTGTACCATATATGATGACGATTTTTTCAACTCAATTCTGGTTGAAATGTCTAGGTTTGAAGATAAATGATGATATCTCCATACTAGTGGTCTAAAGTACTAAAAAGAAAGAGATATTAGTCTGAAAGAGAATCCCATGCCATGATTACTGTCTCAATATGGGGAAGGTCACATAATAATTCAGCAAACACTAGTGATTTATTATATTTAGATTTTATGAATTCCAAATCGAATTCCTGCAAGATAACTATCCATTTGGAATAGTTTCCCCCTAGAAACTATCTCGTAAGAATGTAAACCATAGGTTTGCAATTAGAAATCAATGTTGTTTTGCTCAATAGAATGTAGCAACGAAATTGTTGGACAACTTGAATGACTGCAAAGGCTAATTTCTCCACATGTGCATATTTTTCTTCAGTTTTTGTAAGATTTTTTCTTATGTAATATATGAAATTTTCTTCATTCAATTCATCTTCCTAAACTAAAACCACGCCAATAGTGACATCGGATGCAACTAAATACAAAAAGTTGTCTTGATGATAATTGGGAGGATGCAACAACGGTTTATGGGTCAACACGTGTTTAAGTTCATCAAAGGATTTTTGAGCCACTGCACCCCAAGTAAATGAGATTACCTTTTCCAATAGTCAAGTAAAACCTTTAGTTAACTTAGTGTAGTTCTGGTTGAATCAACATAGAAATTTTTCTTTCCATTGCAAACTTTGGAATTGGCAGAGATTGGAAAGAGGAGGAAAATTCAGAATATCCTTAAACTTGAGCAACTCAAATCAAGTTCCTTCCTTTGAAACAAAAAATCCTAGTATGTTTTGCACCTAGAAGATAGATCATTACATCTTCAGTGAGAGCTGGGTGAAAGGAGGGAACTAGATGACTGGGTTACAATAATATGATCTAGACATCAAGCCAGTTCACACCATCAAGGGTCATTGTCTTTGCCAATTAGTAGCAAAGGTAGTAAACACAAAAGAGGAAGAAGAAGATTCATAGGATGGGAGGAAGAGATTGAAATGTACAACATTGAGAGAGCCTCCCCCACTACGGACATAGACTCTTGGTACACGAATGTGTGCCAATACCTCGAGAATGACATTATTCCCTCTCACTTCTCTGAATGACAAAAAGGTAACGCCAACTTAAAGCATTATCATATCAGTTGGTGCATCGGATGATGTCCAGGAAGCACCAAAATGGAGTACTTCTCAGGTGTTTAGAGGTGCACGATTCAAAAAATTCTTTACAAGATCTACGCGACAGACAAGTTGGAGTAAACTTCACAAGAAACACTACAACACATAAGGTTATTCAGGTCAGATTTTACTAGCCTACATTATCCAAATATGCTCATGCCTATGACCGCAAGTGGTCGGTCTGTCAAAGGTGCATCGACATAAATCATAATTCAACATCCCTACTGTAGCTCATTGTAGTGGAAGAACCTTTTAAATAGTGGGGCTTGGATATCATTGGGGAAATTTTCCCACACCCATCGAAGCAACACCAATATATCCTAACTATTACATACTATTTCATGTGGTGGACAAAGGTAGTTTTGCTAAAATAGGTGAACGATGAGGAAGTCATCATTCTTCTACAACATAACATCATCTCTAGGTTCGATGTCCCTAATTCACTTGTGTTTGACAATGCGACATAATTTTCATCATTAAGACTTTATGATTTTGCATTGGAAAATTGTATTACCTTGAAACATTTTGCTGATTATTATCTGCAGGTGAATAGTCTTGTTGAATCCACAAACAAAAACCTCATCTGTATCATAAAAAAAACCATATTCTATGAAGAACGAAACTGGAACTCTGTTGTAATGAATTCCTTATGGGCTAACCGAGTCACACATAGAACTTTTTTGAACACCTCCCCTTACTTCTTGGTGTACGGAAAATAATCCATCCTCCTGCCAAACATATACTTGCCCGCTCTACAATTGTCCCAAGAATCCCAAGGAAAGCTATGTCTTTTAGTTCAGCATAAGATGTGTTTGAAATACTGAGAGGGGGGTGAATCAATATTTATTTTCAATTTTTATTCTTACCAGTTAGATCACTTACATTTATAACACAAAATGAAAAATAAGAATAAATGATTTTATTAATTTCTTTTTCATAATAAATCAAATACAATGTATACAGGGCTCCAACCCTAGATGAAGACACCGATCTTAATTCTCCCAGGCTCCAACCTGTTGCCAAGCACCAACTTGCACTTTTGTGAGGTTCTGACCTCTAGTGCACCGACCCTATCTTCCCAAGGCACTAACCTTGCGTTTAGAGGCTCCAACCCTTATCTCGTACAAACTCTGATCTGGTTTCTTGAGGACTCTGATCATCTAAGGATCCAACCCTACTTTATCCATGGCACCAACCTTGAGTTTATGAGAACCAACTCTAAGGACACCAATCTTATATTTTCCAAGAACCAACTTGGTCTTTCCAAGGCATCAACCCTGTCAATTCTGAGGCACCAACCCCAAGGGCTCCAACCCTATAGCTTCACTTTGTCAAGGTATGTTTGGTTGTACTTCACGGCTCCCAAAGTCTTCTTCACCAAGCCTTGTCAATATTAATCTATCCCCTTACTTAATCATTACATCACATCATCAATGACAAACTTGTCAATTAGAATGTATCTCCACTGCACTTCATCGTACCTAAGCAATTTCTTCAAGTCACCTCATGATGTCTTGAGCGCATCATGGTCTCCAATAATGTCTTCTTCAAGATGTCTTCACAAGGTACTTCTAGGATGATACTCCAAGGTCTCCTCAAGGCTATCCTCTAGACAATTCCAAGATGTATGTCGCATTTGCTTCATGATTCTTCAAGAACAATGCTCCTTCAATAATACTTCAATGTCTCTTCAATGGGCTGCACAATTTCTAAACCAAGTCTTCGCAAGATCCTTTAATACTAGTTCAATGTCTTGTTCCAAGAATTAACTTCAATAGTGCTCCAAAATAATGTCAGTGTGTTGCTTCAAAAATTATCTTCAATCTCTCAAGTTCCAAGGTAAAAATGCCATAGTTCGAGATCCAATCAGGAGTGTGCTCTGAGCACTTAGTTTGATCCATAGTCCTTAGTTTGAGTTCTACAATAAAATCATAGTATTATTTGCACTGAGCTAGGTATCAATTACAAATAATCCAAGATAGTAGGAATCATTGTTTTGGGGATCTAAGGGTGTGTTTCCTGAGAAACCAATTAATTGTACAAAAAACCAAACTAGAACAAAGATCACAGGTTAACGATGCACCAAAATTTGAGTTAATTGTAGTGCTCTCTATTCTGAGTTACAACATAGATGTAATGAGAACAAGCCACAATAGATTGGTTGTTGCATTTATCACCACAACCTCTGCACTAATCTAAGACACTTAATCCTATTCAAATATCCGAGCCTCTGTGCTACACCGCATTCCAAGCGTTTTAAGTGGTTCAAGCTACAAGAGGTAATTACTGTTCGAAAGGATGGAGGCCGAGGTCACAGTTGCACCATAGTCCAAAGTTTTTAGCCAAAGATCCAAGGTGTTTGAAGCCACAGGTTCCAAGGTCATTGATATTTTTTGTTACTATTTGAGAGAGCAATTCATTAAATTTTTTCCATGAGTAAGTTCGAGCTTGTTATCTCTTGTCTAGATCCTTCTCTTGTGATCTGAGCTCTTTTGTTATCTTCACCAAAATACTTATGGAGAAAATAGAGGTCTAACCTCTTATTAATATGTTGTTGTTCTAAAATGCTATCTGACATGTGTTGAAATTTTTAGGTTGGCTCAGTGACTAGAATTACACTATTAACTTGTAAAATCCATAACTTTTAAATTGCTTGGAGTTTTGGGCTGAGTAATAGCTCGTTGGAAAGGAAAGATTATGCTCTTTAAGATGGTGTAGATCTCATGGAATAATTTTTCCTCTAGGGTAGCAAGAAATATCTTTTAATGTGGCTAATCCTTTATGAGTACGGAAATGGAGTGTAGGGCTTCTTCACGGTGATTCCTTTGTTAATAATCGTGTCCTTTCCATGTCCTTGTTTTCATTGGATCATCATTATTATCTCCTTGACTTCTTCAATGTAGGGTCATCATCATCCTTGCCTTCTTCAATTTAGGGACATCATCATGTCCTTAATTTCATTCTTCATCACCTTGTCTCCTTAAACATTATTGGAGGTTTGTGATCATGTGTTGTCATCATGAAGATAATTGGAGTTAGGGCATGTCATGATGTTTATGTCATAAAGATAGTCTTCCAAGTGTAGTCCACCTAAGTCATCATCATGGTCCACATAAGTCATCATGTAGTATTTTATCATAAACATGTCATCAAGAAGCATGATTGACACTTCATCAACTTAAATAAGATTTGTATTCATCTTCTTGCATCTTCAAGAATATTTTCCATTCAGTCACTACTATATCAACGATCAACTATTGCCATCAATGACAACCTAGACTAACAATCTCCCCCTTTTTCGTTCGTGGAAATATTATTTCCCTTTCAAGTATTATCTCCCCCTTTGACATCAATGGAAAACGGGGTGTCCAAGAGCTCCCCCTGTTGAGCTGCTTCTTTTCTTCATGAATAGCAGTTCTTCATAGGTATGTTACTCCCCTATCATGGTGTTATTCATTTATGTCAATATGGTCCATGATAATTTTGTTTTCATTTCTTCATGTGATGAACCAACTACCCTGTCTGCACAACCTCCTCTAGCTCATGACAGATTACCTGATTATTGATCAATTGGAAGAGATCTTTAAAAATAGTTCATATATGAATAAGGGCTCGTGTTCTTCAGTGGAATTTCTCCCAAGAGATGATCTATCAGAGGATGATTGTCCATGTGGCTCATCAAGGATTTCATAGGGTCTGCCCATGAATATCTTCTGCAAGAATTTCTAATCATCATAAGCTCCCCCTAACTGTATGCATGATCTTCCTTTTGGCAGAGTTTCCCCATCAAATGCTTAAATTGTCAAAGATCAGGTCAACAACATGTGTAATTAGCTGAAGAGTTCAAGAGATTTTCAAACTGTATTTGCCTCCTTCTCCATACTTGTGTAACTTTCTTCTCTAGCATGGTTCTAGCTTGTGTAGGAGCCCAAGTCAAGTTACAATCACATGCCATATCTCTAATGTTATGCCACTTGAAGCACTCTATATTGTTCATGAATAATAATTCATGACTTCTTCTTGCGAAATTGCTTCTCGAAGATTGACGGGGACTATTATATTTGTCTTTGTGATATGCCCTACAATCTTTTTCCGTGTGCCCAAATTTTGTACAAGAATATAGATAACCAAGAAATATACTTTGGTACCTATGAGAAGAAGGTTTTCTTGATGTACTTATGAAGTCATTTTTCCTTGGGATCCCTTGATGATAACCATTTCTTCTTGCATCTTTGACACCATTTGTATTTCTTCTTGGAATGGGATTTCTTCCATTATTGTCTTGACTCTTCTCCTTGCCTTTGTTGGAAATCAGAGCATCAATATTTATTCCAAGTTTCTCCACATCCTTGTTGTTTGAAGCATTAGGGTTTGCATCATTCTTTCTTGAGGGTTCACATGCATAGACAAGACCTGATCTATCAAGGTGAGACCTTTGATGACTTAGGATGTCATCTAGGGTTTGAGAAATTTTCAAGTTCTTGTTCAGCAAGTCAACTTCCTTTTTAGGAAAGATAATTTATTCCTTCATTTCCTTGCATTATTCATCCTTCTTTGATAGAATGATATCAATTTCTTCCTTTATCTTGGTTGCTTCACATGATTTGGCATTAAGTGAAGTGATTTTTGATCTTAACTTGGTGATTTCTTCATCCTTTTCTTCTAGTTGGTATATCATGGTGTTTCTCTCCTTTTCTGCTTCATCAACTTGTCTCTCTATGAATTCCAAAGCTTCCATCACCTTCTCAGCTCCTTGTGCTTGTTTCCTTGTTTGTTCTAGTTAAGATCTAAGGAAGGAGACCTCTTCCTTGTATTGACCGATCTCTACTTCAAGTTTGTTCAAGCTCTTGTGCCTTTGTTCAAGGTGGCTTGACAAGGTATCTTCCCGTTTCTTTGCCTTATCCAATTGATTTGTGATGGATATGACTTCTTCATGATGCTTTCTCTTGTTTTGATGAAATTCGTCCTTAATCTTGGCAAGCTCCTCATCTCTTTCTTGTACTTGAAGCTTGACAAGGTAAACTTCCTTCCTTGTCTAGTCCTGGTCACCAACTTGCGCTTTCTTCTTAAGTTCCTCATTTTCATTTTTCAAATTGTTAATCTCTTCTATGGCGGCCATACGTTTAGTGAGGAGATCTTCTTCAAAATATTCTTCATTCTCTACATCTTTTAGGTCTTATTTACCCTTGATGTTATCACTCTTATCTTTAGCTTCCCTGATGGGCTCTAGATTTCCTTCTTGTTTTTCATCATTTTCTTGACTAGATATCATTGTCAATGGTCCTTTTGAGTGAATATCATGAATTTTATCCCATGTGCCTTTTGATGACAAATATTTTTCAAAATTGGCCTTCATAGAATTAGGTAGCCGATTAAAGATTGCTTTCATTGCTCTTGTATTATGTTCCTTGGATTCTCCATCCATCATGCTATTAGCAATCATTGATTTCCAGACTTCAATCCCTTGAGTCTTTAAGAAATTCCTCATTCTTGCCTTCCATATATCAAAGTTTCCATTGAACAATGGAGCATTCACAAATTGTTTGACTTCAATTTCGGTGGTTGAGGGAGACAAATATTTAGAAATATTGTAGAATTTCTTCCTTGGCTTCACCATTTGTGTTCTAATGATCAACCTTCAAGCTGTTAGGCTTTGAGTGAAGGTACTGGCTCTCATACCAATTGTTGGAAATATTGAGAGGGAGGTGAATCCGTATTTCTTTTCAATTGTTATTCTTATGAGTTGGATCACTTATATTTAGAACACAAAATTAACAATAAGAATAAATGATTTTATTAGTTTCTTTTTCACAGTAAATCAAGCACAATGTATATAGGGATCCAACCCTAGATGAAGACACTGATCTACAATATCCCAGGCTCCAACTTGTTGCCAAGCACCAACTTGGACTTTTGTGAGTCTCCAACCTCTAGGGGACTGACCATATCTTCTTAAGCCACTGACCTTGAATTTAGAGGCACAACCCCCTAGGGAACCAACCCTTATTTACTACAAACTCCGATCTAGTTTCTTGTGGACTCTGATCCTCTAGGGCTCTAACAATATCTTATCCAAGGCAACAACCTTGAGTTTAGGAGCACCAACTCCAAGGGAACCAATCTTATATTTTCCAAACACCAACTTGGACTTTACAAGGCAACAACCCTGTCAATTTGGAGGCACCAACCCCAAGGGCTCCAACCCTATAGCTTCACTTTGTCAAGGTATGTTTGGTTGTACTTCATGGCTCCCAAAGTCTTCTTCACCGAGCCCTAACAATATTCATCTATCCCCTCACTTAATCGTTACGTCACATCATCAATGACAAACTTGTCAATTAGAAGGTATCACTACTGCACTTCATCGTACCCAAGAAATTTTATCAAGTCACCTCATGATGTCTTCGGTGCATCATGGTCTCCAATAATGTCTTCTTCAAGAGGTATTCACAAGGTACTTCTAGGATGATACTCCAAGGTCTGCTCAAGACTATCCTCAAGAGAATTCCAAGATGTATGTCACATTTTATTCATGATGCTTGTAGAACAATGCTCCTTCAAGAATACTTCAAGGTATCTTCAGTGGGCTGCACAAGTTTTGAACCAAGTCTTCACAAGATCCTTTAATACTACTTCAGTGTCTTGATCCAAGAGTTGAATTCAATAGTGCTCCAAAATAATGCCAATATCTTGCTTCAAAGTTGGTCTTCAATCTCTGGAGTTCCAAGGTAAAAATGCCATACTTCGAGATCCAATCAGGAGTGTGCTTTGAGCACTTAGTTTGATCCATAGTCCTTAGTTTGAGTTCTACAATAAACTCATAGTATTATTTGCACTGAGCTAGGTATCACTTACAACTAATCCAAGATAGTAGGCATCATTGTTTCGGGGATCTAAGGGTGTGTTTCATGAGCAACCAATTCATTGTACAACAAACAAAGATAGAACAAAGATAAAATATTAATGTTGCACCAAAATCTGAGTTAATTGTAGTGTTATCTATTTTAAGTTACAACACAGATGTAATGAGACCGAGCCACAATAGATTGATTGTTGCACCTATCACCACAACTATTGCACTAATCCAAGACACATGATTCTGTTCAATGATCCGAGCCTCTATGCTACACCACAACCAAGCCTTTTAAGTGGTCTGATCTATAGGAGGTAATTAATGTTCAAAACTATGGAGGTTGAGCTCACAACTGCACCATAGTTTGAAGTTTTGAGCCAAAGATCCAAGATGTTTGAAGCCATAGGTGCCAAGGTCACCAATATTTTTCATCACTTCCTGAGAGAACAGGTCTTTAAAAGTTTGACATGAGTAAGCTCGAGCTTGTTGTCTCCTGTCTATATCCTTCTCTTGTGATTCGAGCTCCTTTGTGATCTTTGCCAAAATCCTTATGCAAAAAACAAAGGTCTAACCTCTTTTTAATATGATTTTTCCATCCTTAAATGAAAAACCACATCTAGAATGCTAGCCGACATGTGTTGACATGTTCAGGTTGACTTAGTGACCAGAATTACACTATTAAATTGTAAAATCCATAACTTTTAAACCGCTTGGAGTTTCGGGATGAGTAATAGCTCGTTGAAAAGGAAAAATTATGCTCTTTAAGATGGTGTAGGTCTCATGGAATAATTCTACCTCTAAGGTAAAAAAATATAATTTTTAATGTGACTAATCCTTTATGAGTGCATAAGTGGAGTGTAGGGCTTCTTCATGGTGATTCCTTTGTTAATAATCATGTTCTAGTCATGTCCTTGTCTTCATAGGGTCATCATTATTATTTCCTTGCATTATTCAATGTAAGGTCATCATCATGCTTGCCTTCTTCAATGTAGGGACACCATCATGTCCTTGATTGTCTTCTTGATCACCTTGTCTCCTTCAACATTATTAGAGGTTTGTCATCATGTGGTGTCATCGTGAAGATCATTGGAGGTAGGGCATGTCATGATGTTTACGTCATATAGGCGGTCTTCCAAGTGTAGTGCACCTAATTCATCATCATGGTGCACATAAGTCATCATGTAGTCTTTTATCATAGACATGTCATCAAGAAGCATGATTGACACTTCATCAGCTTAAACAAGAGTTGTAGTCATATTGTTGCATCTTCGAGAATATTTTCCATCCATTCAGTGCTATATCAACGACCAAATATTAAAATCAATGACAACCTATATTAACAGGATGGACACTTTGCACAAGCTACAGGAAGAAAGGCTGAAAGCTAACGGAAAAATCTTACTTCACCAAACTCATATCAAGAGATAGTTTGATAGAAAGCCTGTAGGGAAAAATAGCTTTAGTGTGGGTGACTTAGTCTTAAAGTGGGATAAAGCCCATGATGACAAATGAAAACACACTAAGTTTGAGTCCATATGGATTGGTCCATAAATAGTTCACAAGAACCATGGCCAAACATGTATTGTCTTGAATCACTTGATGGGAAGATTGACTCTCTCCCTATCAATTGCCAAGACTTAAAAAAATATTTTTAATGAAGATTTGGGGTTGCACCATGCACTATGTACATATTCATTTTCTATTTGTTTTATTTGTTTTCTTCAATTTTGTGTTGTTTTGTCATGTGAATAAGTGTTTTGCCTAACTGTGTCGTGGCTTCTAAGTGTGTGTGTGGCTGAAGTCTAAAGAGTCTTGTGACACTCCATCATTTGGCTAGCCTTTTGTCCATGTTCCTTGTGTTGGTAACATATTTTGGTCGATGAATTTCTGACGAAAGATATGATTCGTCTGTAAGGAGAATTTTGGTCCAACCATGAACCCATGACTAGTCCAGAAACATCATGCCTATACTTAGTATATTCTCCTGGTGTTATCCGGGAATAGTGTCCACTCAGATGCTACTATTCCCACTAAGATGGGTAGCTATCTTAGAAACAAACAATCAAAGTCTACTGTTGTTTCCTTTTATGAAAATAGAGGAGAGGAGAACCAAGAAGACCAACCTAAGTCTTGCGTTTCATTTCCTCTCCTTCTTGATAGAGCTTCGCCGCTTCTTCTTTGTCTACCCAGCTTCAAAAGAACCTGTGGAATCACAACAACATACTACTATCCAAGAAATAATGATCTAAATTCATAAATAATACAGGATCATATGTGTATTAACTATATACATGCATATATAAACAAGTACACAAGAATATGGAAGGAAACAAGAATAGCTTTATTAAGATGAAAAGTAGTAAGAGGATTACAACCATGTGCTCTGACCCAGCATCATCCTCCAGCTAAGAAGCCCTTCTTCACCTCAAGCAAAGCTAGATCACCCAACACTGTGAATTTACACAAGAAAACTAACAGAACTTCTCTATAATATACAAAATTCCAGCCCCTGGATCTCTGTGATGAGGGATCCATATATAGATGATTACAGAGAGGTGAGTCATCTTCTGGGATCTTGATTAGTGTCCTCTCTCTGATGGTTCCTGCTTCCACTTGGAGAATGATGATCTCTTACTCATCCCTGGTCGAAAATAGAGAGGCAAGTGTCAGAGGAGAAGCTTCTAGAAGATTCCATGATCTTCCACCTCGCATTTTTGTCCCTGCCATTTGTCCATCCCCGAACATCGCACCCTACAAAGGAGCAAATTAGTATGCATCGCACCTTGTACACTGGGAAGGTGATATGCATCGCACCCTCTACATTGAGCTTTCAGTATGGTCCATTTTTTACCATTTATGAGCAGTTTTCAGTGGAGAACTTCGGGGAGATGATGTAATCAGTTGACCTTGTTCCTTTAGGCAGTGAAGCAACACTTTTAGGGACTTAGGAGCCCTCAATTTATGGACATTTATGATTGGGGTTGAAGTGCCCAAAAATGTCTATAACACATAGTTTGTTGAGTGTGAATAAATGAGCTAATGTCGAACACTCATGGACGTGACCAATCAGGAGTAAATAATGTAAACCGACTTTCGATCATGAGGAAGCTTGCCACTGATGACTACAAGATCCAAGGTACTACTAGTTCCTGGATCAAACTCCTAGATAATGAGCTAAATTTAATAGGAAAATATCCATGAAAGGAGGGCCTTGATGTATCTCCCTTCAATCAACACAGAACAAACTGAGATGATGTAGTGAATGGATGAAGTCATGAAGCAATGAAGTACAACTGACACAGGGATGGCTGACTCAAAAAGGTGAAAAAGAAACTACAGATGGCCAACACATGTTGAAACTTCCCTTGAACATATAATAGCAAGGCACAAAAGTGACTTGGGAGCATGACTAATGAGCACCACATGATATCATGCAACAACACATGAGGAAATGATGCACACTCCATAGTGACTAGAAGAGTAACCAGTTGAAGGAGTAAATAGACTTGTATGTATGGTATGGCTCCTAGAAAAGCTAAAACCCAATTGTAAGATAATGATGCAAATAAGTGCCATGTTCAAGGTTGATGTGAGTGACTCTGTCGTTTTGATGAATAACAAAAATAATTGTTCCCTTCCCATTTTCTCTTTTTAGCCTCCTTCATGGTTTAATGAGAATGAAAGAGAAGACAAGTATGCTCAATAGGTTCCTTTTTTGTGAAGTTTAATGAGGTTGAAAAAGAGATAAAATCACACTTGTACCCTTCTCACGATTTAATGAGATTTGAGAATGGAAAAGAGATCACTTATCGAATTTCAATTTATTTAACATGCAGGAAAAGATGAAAAGAACTCGACATTTTAGTATAGGTTTTACGAGCATGAAAAGATGGATAAAGAAGCTTGGGATTTTCATAAGTTTAATGAATCATGAAAAGAGGAACAAAATGAACTTGGCATTTTCATTGATTAACGAGGATGAGAACAAATAAAAAAGGATCTCATTTCTGTTTAGGGTTTAATGAGCTTAAGAAGGAAACTAAGGAAGCTCATCCTAGAGGAATGAGTGGTATAAGGGTATCAACTAGTTCTAGTATCATGGAACCACTCAAATCATAAGAAGGCAGAGAGTTTGGCAAATAATACCACTCATCACAGTGGTCCCTCTAGGAAAGGGTAAAACACCAAGTGAAAGCCAATGATAGGCCAAGCAAAGGATGACAACAGTGGCAAAACAAAACCAAGGCTCATCATGTAGAAATAGGTTGATAGAATGTGGCAATCACAAGGGATAGACAGTGGAATCCTCCCAGGGTAAGGCCAGAAAGTGACGAAGAAGAGAAAAATGTGGCTAATATTCTAAGTATTGGCGGTTAGATGGAGGAATTTCAAAAAGAGAATAGAATTGATACTATATGGATACCAAGATGTAAAAAATGTGCTAAATTAGAGAATCCATGTATAAGAAGTTTCTACCGCCAAGTTATGACATGAATAAAAGATAGGGATAATGTTGAAACTTGATGAGGTCCATCCTAAGGCACAATGAGGATGGAAATGATGGTCAATAATGAAATGTAGATGGTGATATGTGACCTACTCCTATATGCCAAGTTCGAAGAAACACACCTAAGGTCCAATGAATGTTGCAATTAAAAATGCCAACCTATCCTTTAAAAACCATCCAAAATGACTAGACCCATGGTTAAATCACATAATGAAAGAGATAAAACATGCATTAGGTAAAAACAAGACCATATTTTTTTATTTTTTGGATTTTTTTATTTTTTTGTATTTTTTGGCATATATGATGTACTAGAAAAATGCTCACATCATAGACCAAAATAAAAGAATATTAAACATCACACATACTCCTATGTAAAAAATGTACAAGTGCAACTCAGTCTAATAGGTCACGTCAAGGTGTGACCACTGCCAGGCACATGCCAACGATTCCCATACATGAATTCATGGAGGAGTGGAGGTACCATATGACACACCATGATGGGATCATGCCTTAGAAAGTTGAACTGCTTGATTCTTAAAGGTTGATGATGCCAGGGAACACCTAAAATAATAGTGTTATCAGGAATGACCCAAGGGCATACAAGTGAGTGGTATCATGACCCAGTGGATCTCCTTGACAAGGACTATCAAGACACGATAGAGGCATACAAAAACATCTTCACTTTACTTGTGAGGGTGCCTCTACACTGTCAAGTCAAGCATTAAATCAACTTGATACATACTGCTCCTTGACCTAATGGCCATATATATGCTCTCTTCTAGAGAAAGATTAAATAAAACATCATATTCATGAGCTCATCCAAAAGGGCCACATTTAGCCAAGACCCTCACCTTGCGAGAGCCCAAGTTCGTTGGTGTAGAAGAAGGATGGAACATGGATACTCTATATTGATTATAGAACCCAAAACAAAATCGTTGGCAATAATATATACTCGATGCCTTAGATTGATGATCTTCTTGATCATCTTAAGGGTGTGTTGATGGCAAAAAATGATCTCTTCAACATTTAGGGAGACCACCTGGTTAGAGCCCCAAATCATACTCTTTTCCATTTGGTATGGTGGTTCTGACTAGTTCTATTGGGTTCAATTACACCTTCACCCTTCCCACCGACTTGTGATATCTCTAATTTACAATAAAAAAGAAGAGGAAATTGAACTTACCTTCCTACAATGCACATGCAAGAAATAATTCATCAAGCTGATTTAATCATTCAGCGAAGCCACATTTAAGATTAACTTAATGTTAATCTAGCCTAAACTAACTGTGTGAAATACATACAACTCCAATCAGGACCTCTAAAGATATTGAATATGGATTTCAGATTATATGTGGAGAATGGTTGACATGTGGACTCAACCAACCTACAAATGGAGTTTGCCTCTACGAAAGAGGACTTAAAGAAATGGAAAAAGAAATGCAAATGTAGATGCAATCCTAATCTATGATACAAGTAAAAAGAAAGGAAAAATTATCTTGACTAAGAAAAAGGATACCCTTATTCCTAATCAAGAGAAAAAGTATCGAATATGAAGGGTAAAAGACTACGACCGGATATAGGATTAAAATATATTTGTAAATCATCAAATTAGTTTGATCGTCTACAAATTATTTAAGCAAATATGTAATAAAATTTCAACAAATAGTTGTTGAAATGTCTCATACATATACCTAGTTCCAATCATGCAAAATGGATTCGCTGTAAGATTTATATTGGACAAAATAAGTAGTGCATTTTATTCCAAAATAAAGGAAATCAAAACAAGTTGCAAATGAAAAATAAATAGTTATTATTAATCACAACCAAATCTCCATGAATCCACTATCCAACTCTTATCGGATCCTATTTAGCTCTGCAAAGATAGCTTTAGACAATCGGCATATAGATAAGCAATACCAACAATAGTGCTAAATATTGTTCACTGGTATGCTAATTGACACAATTGAATCAAGTTGAAAGAAGCATTAAGAAATAACAATAAATTTGCCATCTTGAAGCAATAGTGTAATGAAAAGAGAGCTATTGTTATTAACTCCAATTCCCTATGCATGTATAGTCTTTGGAAGCCTTCTAACTCCTTCATAAATCAAATTTACAATAGAGTAAATTGGATTGCTTTACAGAAATTTAATCTCTCATTATTCTACAAAAAATTCTCACTATTATAATAGTGTTAATAATAAGAAAAATCTCTGCAGAATTTCCCCTCTCAAGTACTAGATCCAAAACCCTCTTTCATGTGTACTCCTGGTCCTTTTATAAGTCTTTTGAATTTGTTTGACTTCCTTGATTTCATGCTCCAAATCTTCCATTATCCAAACCATAAACTATTATTAAAACCATTATGATTTATTAAATGTAACTTAAAATAAAATTTAAAATAATAAAATTAATTTTAACTAAAATCATTTTAAACTACCATAAACCCAAGTCAATGACAAACTTAATATTTAAAACAACTATAAATAATTATTAATTAATTGGTGATTAAGGTTAAATAAGTTCTAAAAATATGAATTAAAAAATCTAAAATAATAAATTTAAATTAAGTGATCCGTTCTTAACTTTGTCTTCACTGATGACTACACTGGTTGGTTAGAAACACGTCGACAATGATTATTGTATGTGATTTCAGAAAATTCTCTAACAAATAATTAAAATTTTAATTTAAAAATTTGAAATGATCATAATATATTTTGCTCAAAAATTAATCTATAACATGTTTTAAATAAAACCAAAGCGAAACTAACTAAAAACTATATAAAATAATAAATAAACTAACAAACTAAATTAAAATATTAAAATAACTTAAATATTTTAAAATAAATTAATGCCAATATAATACTAAAATTAATTAAAATTAAACTAAAAAACTAAGTAACTGGTGCTATCGCCGCTGATCCGAGGCCCGAATCTTTGTATTTCAACCTGTGCAACCAAAAATAGACCATTAAAACAAATAATTGAAATCTTTAAAAATATTCCAATTAAAGAAAACAATTGTTATGCTCAGGTTTGAACGTGAAGGTATGCATGAGTTTTTGGTTTCCGGCGATCTGTTACATAAACTTAGAGATGGAACAGCAACATTCTGTAATGATGATTTTTGACCAGAAGTTTAATTAGTTACATGTATAATCACATTAAAATATTAAAGTAGTGATTTAACTTAAAGCTTATAAATATAATTAATATTGTTTAATTAATTTATATAATATAATAAGATGTTTAATTTAATTATATATAAAAAGTGATGGTAATTTAATTGAAAAAATTATAAATTAATTGTTTAATATATAAATTGAAGAACTATTATGAGAAATAATAAATGGATTAATTCTCATATTCAAAAAAATTGGTGGTGACACTTATCCATTTTTAACTCTTTTTTTTTAATAATAGATATTTTACTAATAAGAATTTTGTTTATTTATAAAAAAATGTTATAAATAATAATGAGGAATTTATCATGGAGAAACTTATTAGAATTGAAATAATCTCAAATCTCTAGGGGATTGGCAAGTAGGGAGCCACGTAGCACAAATATAATTTTTTTAATTTATTAGAAGTCAATACAACTTAACAAACTCTTTAATACACTATAGTCGTTGATATGCATTAAGACTAAGCATACATTGAATATATTTTCTTGAAAATCAATTTAAACATTCAATTAAAAAAAACAAATCCTTCGTCTATCTTTATCTTGATAATGAACTATATTAAATAATTTAAAACTCAACCAAAAACTTATAATATGATTAATCTGAAAATATTTATCAAAATAGTACAACATATTCCCTCTACTAACCAATCATTATTTACCAACTCAAAATATAAATAAATAAACCATCTTAAGTGACTTGTAAGATGCCTCATGTATAATGGGATTGAAATAAATCGTGAGATATTTTAAATGATTTATGGAGTACTCGTCACGGAGGGTTCCTAGGGTAAAAATAAGGGTTTGGTGATTAACGACTTGGGTGCACTCCTTATAATATATAATTAAAATATTACAAATGATATATGAAAATTATTACAGTATACTATATATAAATTACGTTAAAAAAAAAAAAAAAAAAATTGTCATTTTATCAATATGTTGAATATATATAACATATTTATATTACCACACTAAATTATTTTTTATTTTTTGGTTTTAAATATTTTTTTTTTTATATTATATATTATTATAAATAATAAATTTATTATTATTATTATTATTATTAGTTAAATATTTATTAAACCATTAATAATATTATAATAGAATAATTTAAAACAATTAAGTACTAAGAATTAGTACATAGATTCTTATAAAAGAAATAAATGTGTATTTATATGATTTAAGTTTAGGTGGTGAAAAAAAAATGACCAACTTTCAATAAGTGGAGACTTCTAAATTTTAATCATTGGAAAGTGAGTAGGAGGACAAGCATAATAGAGCTACAAGTGATGGAAATCAAAATAAGTCAAAAACACTCCAGAACAAAGGAAAGCAAGCTTCAAAAGAATGACATTAACCAAGGGACATGGAGGGTCCCCATATTTTTTTGCGAAAAATTATATGGGAGTGTTGTGGCTTCAATAGCGTGACAAGATCTTTTTTAAGATTGTCTAAAGTTAGGCTACTGCCAAATTCCAGTTGAATAAATTGATGCATGGAAGATACCCTTCAAATATAAACAAGGCCATTTTGAGTGATTGGTCATTCCTTTTTGCTTGAATAATGCTCTAGCAAAATTCATGAGGATGATGGTTGATATCATATAATTGTTTATAGAATATTCTGTGGTTGTATATTCGGATGACATTCTAATTTTCAGCATGGACTTGGATGGAAATTTTGCAACACGTTTAGCATATCCTTAGCACTATACAACAACACAAGTTGTATGTAAATCTAGAGAAATATTCATTTGGCATGCAAAAAGTTTAGTATTTGGAATAAAATTTTGATGAACATGAGGTACATGTGGGCCCAGCCAAGATCCAATTCATGCAATATTAGTCTACCCTGATGACTCTTACAAAGCTCTATAGTTTCTTGGGCCTTGCTAGCTTCTACCAAAGGTTCATGTAACTTGGGGTCTCTCATATCACTTGGCCCTTAATTCAAGTGAGAAAGGGCAGAGTTAAGCAAAGTTTTCTAGTCAAAGTCACAACATAAATCATTTAAATATATGAAACACCATCTCTTTTTTGTACTAGTCCTCACCTTGCCAAACCTGGGACAACCATTTGAGATTGAGACATATGCCTTTGACTATGTGTAATGGTATTAACTTGTAGATAACATTAGAATGCTAGAAAATAACTGAAAAATAATGTCAAAAATGAGACAAGATGGAAATATTTTATTATGAGTAGCAGAAAATAATGTTCACTTGCATATTTTCATGAGACTCCCCTTGCTATCTTGGACTATACACTGTTTCATGAGATCCAAAACCATAACTACTCATGGCCCCTTGCATAATGTGCGCTAACCACTTTATTTTATTATCTACGGCTTATGTATTCATCATCCTTAACTAAACTAACTAATTGTGGTCCCTTTTTATAATACAGGTCAACCACTTACAATCACCATTAATGTGGTTAATCGCTTACAGGTTTTATTTACCAAAATAATTAATCATGACTCTTACAAAGCCCCTTGGGCCTATTACATTAATAAAGGAGTTAGGGTCGGACCCTAACACGCCCTCCCCCTTCAGAAGTAGCCTTGCCCTCAAAGCTAGAGCTACGAAAATTGTTGGGGAATAGATTTATATTCGCATGCCGCATCTTCTAGTAAGGTGTATTTCCATTGAATGAGGAATTCCTTGATACTGCGCCCTTGAAGATGCCTTCCCTATGAATCCAATATTAGTTCTAGTCAGATCCAAAGAGAGACTTCCTTGTCCAATTCTAGCAGTATGGTTTGAACCTTACAATTGTGTCGCACGACTTTCTTGAGGCAAGATACATGGAAGATTAGGTGAATTTTTCAAGTCACTGGCAAGGCCAATTTATAGGCGACTAAGCCATTACGTTGAATCATCAGATAAGGCCCATAAAGTTTTGGAGATAGTTTTTGGAAGCCCTTTTATTTGAGAAATGTATGATTATAAGGCTGCAGTTGAAGAAACACAGCCACCCACTTGAAAAGAACTTTTGGAGTGATGGTCATCATCTTGTTGCTTCATTCGGTTTTTATCTTGATGGATACTATCCTTCAAAAGAGCGAAATTGGTGGCGCAATTCTGAAGTAGCTGATCCACTATCTACATTTTGGAAGATCCTATAAGATAAGAACTTGGCGAATGTGGGAGTTGGCCATACATTGCCTCATACAGTGTCATCTTTGTTTCTTCATCATAATTAGTATTATACCACCATTCTGCTAAAGGTAACCACTGCACCCATTGATGTTGTTTTTCTGAAGCAAAGCACCTCAGGCAGGTCTCTAAACATTTGTTTATTGCTACAGTTTCACCACCCCTTTGGGGGTGATATGTTGTACTCATTTGGAGTTGCGTGTGGGTGAAAGCATGAAGATGGATTACATTTTTTGGCGAGATAGGGTGCATTTGAGCGAAAAAAATGATGGCTTGATTGAGTCGTTTAAGCGCTCAATGGATCCTTTTTTAAGTGCTTGATTGAGACGTTTGAGCGCTTACACAATGTAACCCAAGGTTAGCCAAGAGCTCGATCGAGTCATGTTTTTGAAATTTCTCGCCAATACAACCTATGCATGGAATTAAAAAAATTGGTTTGTTCAAGCCTTAAAGGTCGATCTAGCCTTAAAGCTACATCGAGTTATAGGCTAGATAGATCTTTAAAGCTATATCGAGACTTTATTTAACCACAGTAAGGGCTTGATCAAGGGTTTTTAAACCTTCAATCGAGATATTTGAATTTCAAAATCAAACACTCGATTGAGTGTTTTAAGCGCTCGATCAAGCCTCTTAA
>APFE031195033.1:0-10387 GCA_000404065.3 Pinus taeda | reverse complement strand
CCCAATGTTCCTTCGATATACTATTGGTTTTGGAGCGTGGGACCTGCTTTTTGCCTTAGCACTTTCCTTACAGTTTCCTGGCTCCCCATGCGCCCGAGTGCTCAGGGCTTCTCCTTCTTGAGTTGTTTTTCCCAACGATGTACGATTAGCACTAATTGCGCATAAGGAATGGCCTCTGTTTCCCGATCCAGGCTTCCTAACTACTAGTTTTGCCTCCTGTGCGGTCTCCATGGACCTCGGTCACTGTGCTTCGACTGAGGTCCTCGTCGTTCTTTGCTGGCTGCAAACTACCACTATCCAGAGGTCTTCCTAATAGCTCTCTATTTGTAAATTCGAAGTCTTTTTTGATTTGATACAATCATGGCACTTCATAAGTTTTCATGGATCCAATTCAAATCATGGCCTTCCGAATGAAAAAGCTTTTGGACCACCAAAAGTTGGTTTTCAAGCATCGACTAAGTGAGGGTACAATTGTTTCACTTGTCCAATCTCTATCCACTTTGCACTGCTCGGCTTTGAACCCTTCAGTGCAATTTTGAGGTACTCAACATCTCCTCTATTTGTTGTCCTCACCTTCCTATCCAGAACTGTTTCTTCCTGCAATTCATTAAGATATTCAGGTAACAGGTCATCAATAGAAGGCAATTGACTATGCACTTCGGGATCCTGAATTAGTGAAGGTTCAAACAATCTCAAGCAATCTGCATTTACCTCTGAGTAGATGTGCATGTAAGCTGGTAGATCAAGGTGGAAAGCATTCTCACCAATCTTCTCAATTATCTTGAAGGGTCCATAACTGATAAGCTTTAGCTTTTTACCTTCACCTTACATCCTATCCTTACTGATATACAGCCAGACTTGGTCACCAACTTGTAAACTATGCTCCATCCGATGCTTGTCATGCCTTGCCTTGTATTTGGTTTGGATCTTTTCTATCTATTCTTGTACTTCCTAGTGGATCTCTTGGATTTGTTAAATGAACCAGTTTCCCATCCACATCATTATGTCCCTCAACTATGGTGTCTTTACCAAAGACAAAATCCAAAGGAGACCTTGGTGTGAAACCAAAACAGGTCTCAAAAGGATATCTCTCCGTAGAAGAATGTTTTTCTCTGTTGTAAGCATATTGCACATAAAATAAATGTTCATCCCAAAGCTTAGGATGCTTGTTGCAATATCCTCTGATTAACTGGATCACTGTCTTGTTGACTACTTCTATCTCGCCATCAGTTTATGGATGAAAATCTATTCTTTTCTTTAGTTTTGTGTCCATCAATTCCCACAGACTTGACCAAAACTTCCCCACAAATCAGGTTCTCAATCACATAAAATGGAAGTGGGTAATCCAAAATGAACCCATACATGTTCAAAGAATAGTTTTTCAATTTGTTCAGTTGTAATCTGTTTATTACAAGGTATCAAAATGCAAATTTTTCTGAACCTATCCACCACAACATATAGATAATCGTGGCCCTTCCTAGTTTTGGGAAATCCTCCAACAAAATCCATGGAAACACTTTCCCAAGGGTGAGAAGGAACTGGTAAGGGAGTGTATAAGCCTATTTTTCTATTGTTGGGCTTGCTTTTAGCACACAGAGTACACCCTCTTATATATCTAGAGACCGTCTCATTCATTTTTGGCCAATAACAAAATCTTTGCAGTTGTGCAACTATTTTACTTATCCCAAGGTGACCCGATATTAGAGAAGTGTGTGCTTCTCGAATTATCTTTACTCTTTCAGTTTGTGGAATACATAACTTCCCACAATGATATAAGAGTTCGTCCTTTACATGATAATCGAATTCTTCTACTCATTTGCCTTGACTTAGAGTTTCATATACATCTTTAAAGTCTACATCTTGAGCATATTGTTCAATGTAACTCTCGTGTAACACATGATTATGCTTAAGTATAGTAGATGCATTTATAATGGGTCTAGATAACATGTCTGCAACTTTATTATGTATGCCCTTATTATATCTGATGACTAAATGAAACTGTTCTAGAAAACCCATCCATCTATAATGTATTGATTGCTGCAACTTAGTTTGCGAGTGTAGATATTGAAGTGGTTGATGATTAGTATGTATTACTGTCTCTTTGCCCATTAAGTAATGTTTCCACTTTTTCACACTCTCTACTAATGCATACAATTCTTTATCATATGTAGGATAGTTAACTACTGCAGAATTAAATGTCTCAGAATGATAACATATGGGTTTATCATGTTGTGTCAACACTACTCCCATGGCATAGTCACTAGCATCTATTTGGATCTCAAATGGTCTTTGAAGATTAGGCAATACTAATACAGGTGCTGTAATAATCTTTTCTTTCAAGGTGTCGAAGGCTTTCTACTATTTGGCTCCCCACTGAAACACCTTGTTCAATCCTGTTAAAGCATGTAAGGGAGCTACAATTGAGGAAAAGTTAGAAATAAACTTCCTCCAATATTGTGCTGCTCCTAAGAAGCTTCTAACTTCTGTAGCAGATTTGGGTTTAGGCCAGTTTACAATGACTACCACCTTAGAGGGATTTATCTTTAGTTCACCACCCCTTACTATATGACCCAAATAATTTAGAGATGTTTTTCCAAATTCACATTTTGAGAGTTTAACATAAAGTTTTTCTCTTTTCAAAACATCTAGTGCTCCTTAACATGCTTTTAGTGTTCTTCTGATGTTTTGCTAAATATCAGAATGTCATCCAGATATACAATAACAAAATCATCAAGAAAAGGTCTCAGTACATCATTCATTAATCTCATGAAAGTAGAAGGAGCATTAGTTAAGCCAAAATGCATAACTAGCCACTCATACAATCCGTGCTTTGTTTTGAAAGCAGTCTTCCATGCATCTTGTTCTGCAACTCTGACCTGATGGTATCCACTATGCAAGTCCAGCTTGGAGAAATAAACAACTTCTTTCAATTGATCTAAAAGATCATCTATGCGAGGAAGGGGATAGCGATTTTTTATTGTTATATTATTCAATGCTCGGTAATCAATGCAAATTCTCCACGAGCCATCTTTCTTTCTCACCAAAATGATTGGTGACCACATGGTGATGTGCTAGGTCTGATGAACTCCTTCTCGAGCAACTCTTGCACCTGCTTCTTGATTTTAGCATTCTCTAAAGTGGACCACCTGTACATTCCAATGTTAGGCAATGGAGCATCTTGCTACAAAATAATATCATGCACTATTTCGTTTTTGGGAGGCAGACCTTTAGGTTCTTGAAACAAGATATCATACTCTGAAACAACCTTTTCTAAATCCGCTTGTTGTTTAGCATTACAACCCTCAAATACATTGGTTTTATCAGGTTTCTTTTCATTTACAACCATCAGTAAGAATTGTTTGCATGAATTTATCATTCATTTCATCTGCTGCGAGTTTATGAGAGTATAATTATTCTTGAGCTTATGAGCTCTTACAAAGTATTCAATTCCATCTTTAACAAGTAGATACTTGTTCTCAACGCTATAGAAAATAGCTTTTCTATCATACAAGTAAGGACTTCCTAAAACAATTCAACATATATCTAAAGGAATTATGTCTAACTCAACCTCATCTACAAATGTTGACCCAAAAGAAAACCTGAGTTTGCATTGTCTAGTCACTTGTAGTTGTGCTTTATCATTCAACCATCCTAATGGGTATGGTTTCTTGTGAGGTGTAGTTACTAATCCCAACTTCTTTACAGTTTCTTCAAAAATCAATTTTACTTGTGAGCCACTATTAAATAAAGTATCAATCTTTTGATGTTTGGAAATAACTCGAATATGGAAAAGCTCATGTCTTTTTCTCTCATTTTCTTCGTCAATATTAGATTGTGAAGAATTCCTAGTAGATGCTTCAAAATTCTTACCTCTTACACATGTGGCTGCAATGGTTATATCATCTCCTGAGTCTGACCCCAAATATTTATGAATAGCTGTAGCATTCTTCCTCTTCTTTCCCTCGAACTTCTTAGGTATTAGCTCTAGATGTAGAATCCAACACTGCTCATCATCATGCCCATCCTTTTTACAGTGAGTGCATGAAGCCTTGCTTTTCTGTGCAGTGTTAGCCTTCCTTGCTTTCCATTTCTGCTTTATTTTCTCTTTATTCTTGCTTGGAGTAGGTTGGGATGATCCCCCAACTTCTGGACTTCCATTATTTCCTCTAGTCTCTAGATCAGTAGCTTGTACAGATACCTCATCTATACTAGTGGGATTAAAGATGAGGATAGTGTGCCTCATGTAGCTATGTAGACCACCAATGTACTTCAATGGAGTCTCAGGTGAGTCTAATGAGATTCCTAGAATCAATGCTCTCTTTCTAAATTCTTGATTGTACCCTTGCACACTTTTCCCTTTCAACTGTCGAAGAGTTTGACAACTCATCATGGCTTGTTGCATGTAGGCCAATGGATAGGACTTTTTTTTTATTGCAGAAACAATTTCACTCCAGACATAGATAGTGTTACCATTTATTTTCATGTTAGCTTGGGTCCTTCCTTCCCACCAAACCAAGGTAGTGCCTCCAAGGTGTAGGCTCACCAGCTGAATCTTGCTCTTGTTTAAATCGATATTCTGTACTCTGTAATAAACATCTATTTGTCTAATCGAATTGTCTAGCTTTTCTGCATTCAACTCTACATCATATATAGGTAGATCAAATTTAACATCTAGTTTGATAAAAAATGCCTTCTTTTTAGGGCTATTAGGAGGTGTGAGAAAGAATTCCTCTTTCCCTTTGCCCTTTGAGTGGTCATGGGAATGTGACTCATCTTCTCCTTTATCTTGTTCAGAGCCTAATGAATCTTCATCCTTATGTTTTCTAAAGTCCCTATACATTTCTTCTACCATGGACTTTATGGCTAGGAAACTATCTATGAATTGAGGGTCTGGCCTAATAGAACCTTCCTCTGACATTGTCTTCCACGGATAGACTCTCCCAATTTCAGGATTAGTTTCGACCAACTTTCCTTCTCCTAAATTGAGCTTTGATCTAGTTAGCATTCAACAGCTAAACCAACACAATCTTGTCTAACCTTAACAACCTAAAGCTCTGATACCACTTGATCTAAAAATCACTCGTGAGTGATCTCAGTTAATTAAATAATGAATGAATGTATTACAGACTCATGTTTTGGTGTGTGTCTATGTTATTTTAGGCAGAAGATCGATCAGATTGCAAAATACACAGACAATGGAAAATGGAAAACAGTAAAGGAGAAATAGTAAGCAAAGACAAGAACATAATGCATTAATAAGGAGTTCACCCTATTCTCCAGGGCTACATCTCCGATCTAGCTCTCAGTGGTGGCCTTCTTTTATTGTGTCTTTAAAGCAGAGATTTATAATGAGCTCAACTTGAGTCTCCTAAAACAAAAGATGCTTAGTAGGGTGGTTCTTAGATTCCCCAAGCCACTATAGTGCACAAACTCTTTCCTTACCAAGTCTTGACCTCTTTGGTCTTTAATGGGATGAGTCCAATGGTGCTCAATTCCCGACAAATATCCTCACAGGGATGGCTTGAATCTCTCAAGCCTCGTTCTATCTGCTCGATGCTACCTTAGGTCAACTCAGCTCCCTATTTCCTACTTCTTGCTTCACTGTCTCTTTTGCCTTTTCTGTCACTGCTTTGCTTCTTTTGTTCTTCCTTATCGTACTTTATGTTCTATTCTCTGTTTGTTCATGGCTTAAAGCCAATTTTTCCTCAACTGTTCACTTCCTCTTCCATCCCTTTGGATCGCCTGCTGCTGTTCACTTCGAGTTCCCTGCCTCTGCGTCATCACCAACATCCCACAGGGAAGTGGACACTTATCCTCTCACAAACTATGCCAACTCTTCCTCGACAGTTCAATTTTTCAGTTATCCTATGGAATGATTCATTTGCCAACTCAGCGGTCAAATTGGACTTCAAACTTTTGTATGTCGTGGCTTAATTCCCCTATCAAATCTAGTTTTCCGATCGGGCCAATCTCCACCATCAGATCTGGAGTCCCTAGATCCTACGGTGTTCGCTCATTTTGTGCAGTTAACTTGCTCGACCATTAGCCTGTGATGAGAGGTGGTTTTCTCTCTGATCTAATGGACACAAGCCATGCGATGAATGGAATCACTTGTGTTCTACCAAATCTGGTTATCTCCCCAATGTGCCTCCGATATACCACCGGTTTTGGAGTGTAGGACCCGCCTTTCACCTTAGCGCTTTCCTTACGACTTCTCAGCTTCCCATGTGATTGAGCGCTTGGTGCTTCTCCTTCTCAATTCAGAAATGGCCTCCGTTTCCCAATCTGGGCTTCTAACGGCCAGTTTTTCCCTCTCCACGGTCTCCATGGGCCTCAGTAAATGCGCTTTAACCAAGGTCCTTGTTGTTCCTTGCTCGATACAAACTGCCACTATCCAAAGGTCTTCCTGATAGCTCTCTTTCATAAATTCAAAGTCTGTCCTAATTTGATACAGTCATGGCACTTGATCATTTTTCATGGATCAAATTCGAATCATTGATTTAATTAATTCCTCCTTTACATGGAATAATCGACGAGGAGGAAAACACCATATCGCCTTTATTTTAGATCGCTTCCTCATCACAGATGATATCCTCCAACAGGACATATCTTTTCAAGCTTCAATTATTCCATGCATGGGATCATGCCATTGGCTTATCTTCCCAAAAATTTACTTGAGGATGGCCTTGAGGAACAAACCTTTTTGATTTTACTTTTTCTAGCTTGAAAGACCTGACTTCATTGCAAAGTTAGTGGAATGGTGGAATGACATCATGATGGTGGGACATAGTGATATGGAAACTTTCGAGCTGAAATTGAAAGATATTAAGAAAAGAATAAAATCTTGGAATCATTCATATTTCATAATAGGCGTTGGAGATGATGCAGTCAATCTAGCATCGGATTATCTTAGAAGGCTGGACTAAAAATCTTGCAATGAAGGAAGGTGAGGTCCTAAATGATCTGGAGAAAGGGATAACAGAGGAGGAAATCCTATGGAGGAAAAAATAAAGGGTTCGATGGGTCAAATAGGGAGAGTGAAAGACGAAATTCTTCCATAGAACTATGTTAAAGCACTGGTAGTTTAACTAAATCTTGTTCCTCACTAGATTGAGATATCGGTGACTTGTTCAAATGAGGAGATTTTAGAGGCATTGATCACCCACATCCAAACCATGTTCACAGAACCAAGAGTAGAGCAAAGCGATGTTATCTCCAGAGTCAGGCAACAGTTTCCACAACTAATTTTAGAAGATCATAATAAGCCACTCATGTAGGAGATCTCCTACACAAAAGTCGAAGAGGTTGTTCATTTGCTTCCCTAAAACAAAGCTCAGGGTATTGATGGATTTATCTCAAACTTCTTTAAAGTTGGTTGACACTCTCTCAAGACTGTAATCAATGAATTGGATGAGGAATCTCATCATTCCCAGAAACATTGGTCAGATTTTAATGAAACATTCCTCATGCTAATTCCAATGAAACTTGTTGCGTTGGATCAAATCAATTCAAATCAATTACCCTATGCAATGTTATATAAAAATAATTTCAAGAATTCTAGTCTAGCATCTTAAACGCTTAATGAAAATGATTATTGGACATGAGCAATCATGTTTCATGCAAGTTTGATAAATTATGGATGGTATCGTAGTGGCCCATGAGGTATTCAATTGTATGACCTCATCCAGATCTCTAGGTATTCTTATTAAACTTGACATATCTAAAGATTACAATCATCTGAATTGGAAGTATCTCCTCTCTATTCTTGATGCTTTTGTTTTCTTTCATTCCTAGATCAAGTGGGAGAAATCTATGATTGAGAATCCATTCTACTCCATCCTTGTAAATGGTTCGCCATCTCACCTCTCCCCTTTCCTTTTTATTATTGCAACATAGGGCCTCGGTCACCTCACTAAATTTTCATCTGAGTCCAAATGTATCCAGGGCTTGAGGCTTTCTCCATAGGTCCTATAACGCATCAATAGTTTCTTGATGAAAACATGTTATATGGGAATCCATCTTTAAAATAAGCTAAGAAACTCATTGTCAACCCTAAGGAGTTCCACCAGGCTTCGAGCGCACTCATAAATGGGGAAAAATCAGATATTTTCTTTTTCAACAACCACAAAAGGGGGCAAAGTCATCTAGCTTAGACCCTTGGTTTTCATATTTCTTTGCTCCTAATTAATGATCTGGGAATCCCCTTCATCTCTAACTCTCTAAGAACAACATGTTGGAAATATTTGTTGATCTGTATTGATCGTACACTATCTAGATGTACCTTCATGATTTTGAACTTTGATGGTCAACTAATTCTCTTACGATTTATCCTACATGCTATCAAAATCTATTAGCTTTAAACCCTTCCATCCCATCGAAGTGTCTACAAGAACATAACCACTAACTTTCATAGATTTATTTAGTCGGGAGCTCATATCAGTCAAAAGTGGGAATTGCTAGCCTTGGATAAATTATGCAAACCAAAGATCCATGGTTATTTAGGCCTAAAAGATAAAAATCTCTAATAAAAATATCTAGGTACAAAAAAATTGGTGTCGGTGGCTGTAGGGTGGACAGGAAATCTAGCAGACCCTCTGGTCAAGCAAATATTGCTTGTTTCGTAGACTTGACCCTTTGTCTAATCATCAATGTTTGTCAAATGAACAATGACTCATGTATCTAGAATATGCCTAAAGCGAATCGTGATATTATAAAGGAAAATGTATTTTGGGAAGTCAGGAATGAATGTAAGGCCATATTTTGGGAGGAGGCTTGGATGCAATACCAAAAGTTAACTCAAGAAAATAACTTTCGAGATATCCAGACATTCACCTCTCAATTGTGAGTTGTGTGGGTTAAGGACTTCTAGAAGGATACCAAGAGGTCATCAACATGGAGAGGGTGGAAGTCTTTAATGAACTAGTTGGATCACATTCCCCATTTGGCCTAGGAGACCTTAGTCTTTATCCCCCAACATCATTGTATATTAAAAAATGGGGAGCCAGATAAACTCAGACGAGGTTATTTCGTGAGAGTTTTGTTTTCTCTCAAGGAAACATATTTTATTATTTATTCTTCTACATATCCGGCCCCATATCCTTTATGGAAAATAATCTGGTATTCAAGGTCGTGGTCAAAAGTCTCTTTCTTCCTCTAGTTAATTGGTCACGGGAAACCTCTTACTTGGGATAACATTCATAAAAAGTGGTTTTGTGGTCCATTCTCATGTCCTTTTTCCTGTGTAGAGGAAATTATGAACCATCTCCTCACCTTTTGTCCTATGGCAGTGGAAGTTTGGGACCAAATCGCCACACCCTTTGGGCTTATCGATTGGTATCAAAATAGCATGAGAGAATTGTTGGAGTTTTGGCCTTATAATATCTTCAAGAATCTGATTATGAATAGATCTTGGTGTCTTTCACAAGGTTTCATCCTTTGGAATCTTTGTAAATCCAGAAACAGAGGAGTGTTCCACTTAAAGATCATCAAGTATGATCAGGTTTGGTAAGTAATAATGTGTAATATAAAATAATACATCTCTATTTCTTGTTGGCTATAGGAGGATTGGAAGGCTGAGGGTAGAGAGAGTGGCATCCTCAAGATCTTGGCTCTTAGCCCGGATTCTCTAACCCAAGGGTCTGATCACCCACCTTCCATGAGGGGAAGCTCAATTGACTCCTTTATTTGTCCCTTGCTTGGGGTTTTCAAGTTAAAGATTGATGGCACATCCAAAACAAACCTCGGTTCAACTAGCCTTGGTGGTCTAACTCGTAATGATAAGGGGAAGGTCGTGAAACTTTTTGTGGTCTCGTGCAGTAGCTCTACCAATAATGTCACTAAATTCGTAGTGCTTGAGAAAGGGCTTCAAATTGCTGCTGAAATGGGATTGGCTAAATTGTAGGTCTTTGTGGCTCCTAAAGCACAATTTCTATGTTACAAAATCTTATTAGAGGCGCCCCCCTAGATAAGGTTCTCAAAAGATGGAGAATTGAGCTTATTGGAGAGTGTATCAACTATTGTCTTTCCTCCAACTATGTAGTAACATAACACATGAGACACCACAGGAATTGGACGGTTGATAGGTTAGCCAATTAAGGTAGTGATAACGAAGGTCAATAATTTCTTAAAGGCTTCCATTCAACTCACAAAATTCCCACCATGAGGAGTTCAATAAGTTAGTGGCTTCAAAATAGGCTTCCCCGATGGGGGTGGTGAAAATCGAGGTTACTCTGACATGTCTATCATGAACGTGAACATTTGTTGGATGGTAAGGAGGTCAATCACATTGTCCTCCCATTACATTTTATAGTATGAGGAAGTAATGATGTGGCGATAGATGTTTCATTTTGTCTCTTTGGGATTCAGAGCGGGAGAGGGTCATTAGTAT
>APFE031195023.1:0-10764 GCA_000404065.3 Pinus taeda | reverse complement strand
CTGCAATACCCACGATCAATAATATCTAAAACATAGAAGAATGCATCCCAACATTTACCGAATCCAAAAAACTTCAATGACTAGCCAATTCATACTTTCTCATTTCAACCTGCGGAAGCTAGCTTTCCAATATATGTTCAAATAGGGATATAAGCAACAATTTCGTCCACAGGAGAGCAATCAACTTTGGGTGTCGGCTTCAAATTTGTCATGAAAAAAGAACTGCTGCAAGGCTAATCAAGTGCATAAAATGGCCACACGTGTATTGAAAGATAAGGCACCAAGATGGCATGAGCAGTGACAGGATGTGAAATACCTGCTAAGGATGCAGAGGTACAGAGGGAAACAATACAGTCATCTCTACTATTTCCGTCTTCACAAGTTCCGAGAGATTCTAAACCCTCTTATTAAAAAACAGTGGCCAAACTTGCCATTGTGTACTATTTTAGGACTTGAAGATGGTAAAGAATGTATTATAATCGGAACTGTGTACAAACAAATGCAACTCAGGCCTTCAATTCTGGATGAATACTAAAAGGAGAGAACTGTTACCCCGCATCTCCACCAGTGTCTAAATTTTGTTCAAAATATAGGTCTCCAAAACAGTAGTCCAAACCCTAAAGCGAATTTCGCTCTACTCAAAATTGTTCAGACAAAATATACTTAAAGGATGGATTAAATGAACAAAGGCCGTAAGAATAATTAGACTGCAATGTATCTAATACTACGAACAGTGTGTAGTCCAAATACAAGCTCCACCGAATTTTGGTAAGCCACTGTCTAATACAAATTTCGGGCTCTATAATATTCTAATCACTTACTGCTTCTATTCCAAACCACTGGCCTGTTAATATTGCCAATGAGAGTCGAACCTACAAACTGCAGACCGGTTGTTGCCCTGTATAAATTACTTCTCAGATGACTCGGAGTTCCTCAGAGACCCAAAACAGTCGTTGTGATTAACTTCCGCAACAGCTGCTGCCCCGAGTTTAGCTTCAGTACGAATTTGTCACACTCGCTTGGCAATCTGATCAAGTCTAAAGTTTTTAACTAGTCAACTGACCCAAAATGTTTCCACTTGATGCTATTCCGGTGATTTGGAATCTGTTAAAACCTCTCCAAGGCAGGATTGCAAGCCTCAAAGGAGATTCGTGACACATATAAACCCTTTTGCGAGTATTCTGCAATCGTCTTTTAATACACAGAAGGAAATGCCACAATAGCCGTCTTTTCCATCTACTGCAGAAAATGACTCAAACACATCTTGTTAGTTGTGCACTAATTTCTTCTGCACAGAATGTACCAAGTCCATCTCAGAATCTCTCTTCAAACCAAGACAGAGCTTTCAACCAAGGTTTGGGTCATTATGCCATAGGAACCGACTGCTTCAATCATCGATTCATACTGAGATTGCTCCTTTTTATCCACCCAATGTCACTGCGACTCAATTCATTCTCTTGTGGATCAACCCGAATAGATTCCGCTGTCAGCACTAAGGTTCGGTGGTGTCAACCTTACAGAAGAAAGCTCGCAAATACAGGGGACGGTGTCTGTAGAAGATAAGATGTGCCTACGGAGATGGGTCTTCCGGTGTGAACACGAACAGTTGGCTTCAGGGGGTTCCTTATTCGCCTAGAACTCGGACGTCATGCCCGCCAGATAAAACGATTAATGATTTTATTCACCTTGCAGACGAAAGTGCTTTGCGAAGAAGAAGATGAAACACTGCAAATCTCGTGGTCGATACCAGATAAACACAGTAGAGGTTGCCGAATAATTTGATGGACTCATATATTCGATGAAAATGCCCTAAGCAAATTCAGTGCGCCAATGGCAGACACAAATCCAACCGTATCATGCAGTGAACAGCCACATTCTGGAATATACTATAGAAACCAGTTACAACGTTTATAAACTTGAAGCTACATTGCAATATCATATCTGCTTGGTTTATTCTAGGTGGAAACATTCGCTGAGTAACGCCCTCTCAATACAATGAATGAATATATCAGCACACAAAAATAATTCAGTATCATTTCAAAACTATTACGATGAGACTTTACACCATGAAGATGAGGAGCGCCGAAACAAAGCCAAGCAAATCTGCAAAAGAGAAAACGATATATACAAACTCAGAAGACAAGAACCCCGTGGCAAACTCAACTCTCGGCTTTGCCGTCCTCTTCGCGCTCCATGTGACCAGGTGTCAAATTTGACACAGACCGTTGAATTACAACTCTATCCTCGTCAGGATTCTCTGTTTCTGATATCAGTGTAAAGGAATTTGTTGCAGCTGCTGCAGAACTTCGACCATTCAACTGCGTATCTCTGCAGTGGCTTCAGTGGAGCAGACCAGGACTGACGAAGTATAATTCTCCGCTTACAAATGGAATCCTCGCTCAAGCGTTACCCAGATTATAGCGCAGAGGGCAGACCCAACGTTCTTCAAAATAGGAGCAGCGTTCTCCGCCAGAGCAGCGTTCTTGCGTTACATATCAAAACAGCTCTGAGATGCCAGGCCAGCTCTGAGATGACAGGCAGATTTTAGAGCGTTAGAGTAGGTGGACAGTGAGGGAGAGCGTTTTTAGGAAAACGCATCTGATAAGATGTCAGACTCACATTCACAACGTAACAGAGCGCAGGTAATGAGGGTAGGGCAGCTCTATTCAAGGCAGCTCACAGGCCACACATCATGGCTCTGATACCATGTTAAACACACATGGTTAACGGGAAACAGATAGAAAGATAAAGCATGCGATACATTTTTTATTCACAATTGATATACATTTATAGTACATTTGGTGACCGTTGGGATTCACATCCCAAGGTCTCTTGGACTGCTTTGTCCATTCGGCTTCCACGCTAACCCTTTAGGATTAGGTGTCCAACAGATCTAAAAGTGTGATTGATGTGAGTCGAAAGACTTCCATACTATTTGGAGATGATGGTGATATATACAATACTAGGAAATAAATTATGAATAAAAAATAACTAATTTAATGATACATTTTATCCCAATAGGCTAGCCCAACCTATCGTTGCAAATGTTATTAGGCATTTGCTAGGTCTATATCACTAGGTGTTTAATTTGAATTCCCTTGGGTGAGGCACACAGAGCTATGATAAAGAGTTTGGTAGGGATGTTAATGATGAATGTGGGGAAGCATCATTTAGGTTTCCCCATAAGGCTTTCCTTGGAAAAAAATAACTAGTGGATGTCAATCTTAAGTCTAAACCAGTCTTCTTGTGGGACCATTAAGTGATTAGCACGATGGAATGTTATCCCTCCCACTCAGTTTCAAATGCCATGGGGGGGCATCTTTGGCCCATTATGATAAGGCTAAAGTAGGCTCCCCCACCCTCGTGGAGTCTCAACTCTTGCTAAGTCATAAATCACTAGTATATCTAGCTTACAAGTTGTTGGATATATTATTGGTGTTATACTAGCAGCCACTAGGATTGATCTTGGGCCTCTCCCAGATTACTCCAAAAAGTTACTGATTCACCATGGTAAAAAAAAATTCTTAGTCTAAACCTATAAATCATTAAGAAAGATAAAATTCTTTGAGGTGCAAATATTTTTCTGAAAGTGTAAAGAATTAAGGTAAGGTTTGCACCTAAAGGAATTTAACAACATTGATATGTAATCAATCTAAAACTGACATGAATCTAATCTAATATATTTAATTTATTGTAAGTGCCCTAATTACTTGAGAAATTGATTATTAACCATGACATTTAAAGGAAAACACAATAAAACAAATGTATAGGCACTTTTAATCCCTTGAAGGATGGGAGTTATGGGGATTCCAATTCTATTTTTTCCCAAGGAACATCTCATGAGAAACCTAAGGGATGCTTCCCCGTATTCATGGATGGCATCCTTAGTAAATTGGTTGGGGTAGATTAGTGCACTACACCTATGGGAATTTAAAACAAGTACATGTTGACATGGAACCATCCAAATGCCCAATGATGTTGTTGAGAAGTGGAGCAAGAAAGGCTCAATTTGATTTTGCCTTGGTAAAATTGAGAAAAATTTGAATTTCCACATCAACAGACAACTTGGAGGTAGTTAACTTGTGTGACATGGCTCTTGTCACTCAATTTGCTCAGTAAATTCAAGTTAGAGGGCTTGAAGTTCAATTAAGCATGTTTGATTACTAAATTTTAGTAATCCAATTCAGTTATATCTAGTTGTGTTTAGTTAAACTAGTTCTAATAGTTAATGGAACTAGTGGAAGGTCAATTGTGTAGTGGGACAACAATCTAAATCAGTGATCATCCAGTTAACTGATCAGTCAACTCCAAATAACTAGTGCTTGCATGGAATTCTAGTTCCTCAGGTGTGGTGGAATTCCCAGGCAATGTAACAAGCAGGTGTAAATTAGTTTGAGTGTACAGGTGTTGCATGCAGTTAGATGATCAATCCTTGGGAATTGCACAATCAATTGGAGGAAATTTCTGGCTAATTCCTCAAGATTTGCACAAGGAAATAGGGGGCTCAAGCAGAGGCATAAATTGACTAAGTCTGGGTCAGAGTTTCTCATTGAGCATAGAGATAGGTTATTCGTTTGCAGGTTGAGCTCAGAGCAAGCAAGAAATTGTAATACATTCTTTATATTCATCTAATTAATGCAAAGACGATTGAGGGGTTTTTCCCAGTTGGGTTCCCCTAGAAAAATATTGTGCATGTGTGGTTTTTCTTATTGCATGTTTGTGAATGTTGTTCTAAATTGTGAATTAAATTTAAGAGATTAGTATAGCAGAATTGTGCCTCTTGATTTTAGATTGAACTTCTTGAGAAGTTGCAATTCTATCATCATATGTCTACATGGTATCAGAGGAGGATTCACATTAGAATAGGAATTTCAAAGTTGTTCCTCAGGAGGTTCGAATTTGCAACTTCGGTGCAGGAGGATCTCTTCAAAGTTGGGAAAATGACCTTCAACGGGTTGAGATTAGATTATGCCTTGGAAAGTAGCTCGAATTTCATTTCACGGAAGGATCACATGGAGATGGTGCTTGATCACAACGAATTGCTAGAATTTGTCAAGACAGACATTGCAAAACCAGGATTAGTTGATGCCCAGAACCTAGCCCAATGGAAGAAAGATGTAACCAAGGTGAAGAGAATAATCTTGGAGGGAGTGCAAGACCACATTGACTCAAATCTCCATGGGAAAGAAACTCCTTTCGCAATATGGAAGACACTAACAATGCTATTCAAGAATAACAGTGACCATAGAAAACTGCCCCTCAAAGAAAAACTTTGAAATATCAAGATGCAAAAGAATGATACTATTATGCAGTACCTCACCAGATTTACGCAAGTTCAGGATGAGCTTGGAGGGGTTGGTGTGAATGTTGCAAAAGATGACCTAGTGAGCCTAACTCTTCTAGACCTTCCCAAAAGTTGGCATAGCTACCAGGACTCAGTGAACGGAAGGGAGAAACTACCAAATTGGGAATGCTTGTGGTCTGATTTGGTACAAGAAGAGAGCAAGCGAAATACCAGAGATGGAACCTCATCTAAGGGAGAGGATGAAGAAAATTTTGCATCAGTTGGAAAGGAAAAGAAGGGCAAAGGGAAGAAATCTCAAACTAAACCAGAATCTAGCCAAGGAGGCAAGAAGAAAGACTTGTCCAAAATAAAATGCTTCAACTGTATTGAATTTAGTCACTATGCTACAAAGTGTCCACACAAAAAGTTTGGCAAGAAGAATTCAAGAAGAGTAGAAGGTGAGGCCTTGGCTTCACAGTTTGAGCTAGAATTCACCCTTATCACACACATGGGCAACACTATGATGGGGAGTGTGTGGTACTTGGACTCAACTGCCTCATTCCACATGACATGGTGCACAAAGTTTTTCAGTGACCTGGAAGAGAAAGATCTCCATATGCATGTTAACCTTGGGAATGATGGAAGGTATAGTGCTACTGGGATTGGTACAGTAACTTTTAATAGGGAGTCAGGATCCTCTCTTCACCTCGAAGATGTCATGTTTGTACCAGGGCTAAAGAAGAACCTCGTCTCCGTATCAATTTTGGAAGACCATGGTTATGATGTGATCTTCAGCAAAGGGAAAGCATTCACGAGACACATAGCCACTGCATTGGTGAAGCAGATCGGGGTCTTTGTGAAGAACCTATATAAATTTGATGTGGAATATTATGATGCATTAAGTAGTAAGGCAGAGAAAGTGCATAGTCGCGATGTTGGTGAACTATGGCACAGAAGATTGGCCCATTTGCATCATGTCGTCCTGAAAATTATGCAACAAATAACCATTGCCCCCCCAAATGATCACTTGAGTAGCATAATTTCTACAAAGTTTATACCTTGGGGAAGTATGTAAAATACAAATTCCATGATCGAGACAACAAAGCATATGTAGTCTTGGAGAGAGTCCACTTTGATGTTTTTGGACCCTTCTCGATAGCCTCCACTACCAGACTTAAATATTTTGTTATTTTTGTTGATGGTTTCTCAAGGAAGTGTTGGATATTCTTCGTGCAAAAGAAGGATGAGACATTCTCAAATTTTGTAGAACTCAAGGCACTAGTTGAGAAAGAGACCGGTAAGAAGGTGAAGGCTCTCAGGAGTGACAATGGAGGTGAGTATGTTTCGAATGACTTCAAGGATTTTTGTGTGAAAGAAGGCATTCAAAGAGAGATGACAACACCCCATAACCCACAACAGAATGGGGTAGCTAAGAGAAATAACCATAACATTGTGGGAGTTGCAAGAGCTATGCTACATGACCAAGGCCTACCACTGCATTTGTGGGCAGAGGCATGTAACACAACAGTCTACTTACATAATTGGAGTCCTCATTGGATTCTTGGTATGATTACACTGGAGCAGGATTTTTCGGGGAGAGAGTCGAATGTGTCTCACATCAGAAATTTTGGAGCCTTTGTTTACTTCCATGTCTCCAAAGATTTGAGGAAGAAGCTTAAGCTGATAGCAGAGTTGGGAGTTTTTATGGGTTACATTGAAATTCCATATAATTACCGTGTGTACTTACCTTCTCTCATAATGATAGTTGTGTGAAGGGATGCAAATTCTGATGAGGAGAAAGCAATGTGGTGCTCTCTTGAGAGGAAGCTTCAAATATCACTAGAAGAGGAGATTTTAGCTCCAAACGAGGAGCCTCGGGAAGTTGTGGAGCAACCAAAAATGGAGGATCAAAGAGGAGGCAAAGTGGAGACATACACTCAAGTATAACCATCCAAAGAAGGTAGAAAAAGAACCAGGAAAGCTGATAGATTGGTGCATGATGTGATGGAGAATGTGGGATCTCCTTCAAATTTGCACAAGCAAAGGAGGTCACTTGAGAGGCACACTAACTACATGGCTCTAATGACTGAGCTTGTAGAGACCGAGCCATCCTCTTTTGAGGAACCAAAATAGAAACCTGTTTGGGTTGATGCAATGGTGGAAGAATACGAATCCATCATGAAGAAGAATGTTTGGGAAGTGGTCCCAAGACTGACAAATAAATTAGTTGTGGGTTCGATATGGATCTTCAAGGTTAATCATGCAGCAGACAGAAGCATAGAGAAGTATAAGGCCAGATTTGTGGCCAAAGGATTATCTCAAGTTGAGAGAATTGACTATGAGGGAACCTTTGCTCCCATAGCAAGGTATTCATCCATTAGATCAATTCTTTAATTGACTACACAGATGGGGTAAAATATCCACCAGATGGATGTAAAAATAATATTTCTCAATGGTGTTATTAAGGAGGAAGTGTATATAGAGCAACCAAAAGGTTTTGAGACATTTGATCGGGAATCTCATGTGTGCAGACTCAAGCAAGCATTGTACGATCTCAAATAGGTACCCCAAGCTTGGTACACCAAGATCGATAATTATCTCACTAGTTTGGGCTTCACCAAAAGTGAAGCAGATGTGAACCTCTATCATATTTTGGTAGAAGGTAAATTGCTTATCATTGTTATATATGTTGATAATTTAATATTAACAGGTGATGAGAATTTGATCAACTCTTGCAAGGAGGACCTTGCAAGGGAATTTCAGATGATGGACATGGGTCTCATGCACTACTTCCTCGGGCTGGAAGTATGGAGAGGCGACAGAGAATAGTTTTTGTCTCAAGGAAAGTGTGCCAACAAGATACTGTAGAGATTTCACATGGAGAGTTGTAAGCCCATGGAGACACCTCTAGCGACCAATTGGAGGAAGGAGAATACCATTTTAGGTGAATAGGTTGACGCTACCATTTACTGTCAGCTAGTGGGTTCACTGATGTATCTTGTGAAGACATGACCAGATATGTGCTATGCAGTTAACCAGCTGAGCCAAGCTATGGTTAGGGTGACCAAATTGTATTAGGAGGCAGCAAAGCATGTCTTACGATACCTCAGAGGCACTACCCAGTATGGATTATGGTACAGACGGACATAGGGAAGTTGTGTGGCTTCACAAATGTATATTGGGCAGGGAGTCCATCCGAAAGAGTACACCAGGTGGAATTTTCAGTGTTGGTTCTGTAGCGGTTTCTTGGTACAACAGGAAGCAAAGATATGTGGCGCTCAACTCAACAACTTGACTATTTGATCAGATGATGGATCCAACTGTGATCTATTGTGATAATGAGAGTTGCATTAAGCTCTCTGAAAATTCAGTATTTCAAGATTGATCTAAGCATATAGATATACGATGTCATCATTTATGGGATTATGTGTAGAGGAGGATAATGTTGCTACAATACATTCTGACAAAGGAACAAAATGATGACATATTAACAAAGGCTTTGTCAAGAGGGAAGTTCGAATTCCACATGTGCAAAATAGGTATGGTTGATAATCCCTTTCTTGCTAAGAGTCAATGTTGAGAAGTGTAGCAAGAAATGCTCAATTTGACTTTGCCTTGTTCAAATTGAGAAAATTTGAATTTTCACATCAATAGACAACTTGGAGGCAGTTAACTTGTGTGACATGGCTCTTGTCACTCAGTTAACTCAGTAAATTAGAGTTAGAGGGCTTGGAGTTTAGTTAAGCATGTGTGATTGCTAAATTTTAGTAATCCAATTGTGTTTAGTTAAACTAGTTCTAATAGTTAATGGAACTAGTGGAAGATTAGTTTTGTAGTGGGACAACAATGTAACTCAGCGATCATCCACTTAACTAGTCAATCAACGCAAAATAGCTAGTGCATGCAAGGAATTTGAGTTCCTCAATTGTGGTGGAGATTCCAAGGCAGTAAAACAAGAAGTTGTAAACTAGTTTGAGTGTACAGGTGTTGCATGCAGTCAAATGATCAATCCTTGGGAATTACGTAATCAACTGGAGGAAAATTCCTAAAAAATAGTGGTTAATTCCTAAAGATTTACGCAAGGAAATAGGGGCTCAAGCAGAGACAAAAATTGACTAATTTTGGGTCAAAGCTTCTCATTGAGCAGAGAGATAGGTTATTCACTTGCAGGTTGAGCTTAGAGTGAGCAAGCAATTGTAATACATTCTCTATTCATCTGATTCATGTAAAGAGGCTTGAGAAATTTTCCCCAGTTGGGTTCCCCTAGAAAAATATTGTGCATGTATGGTTTTCTTTATTGCATGTTTGTGAATGTTGTTCTAAATTGTGAATTAAATTATGCAGATCAATAGAGTAGAATTACGTCTCTTGATTTTAGATTAAACTACTTGAGCAGTTGCAATTCTATCACCATATTTCTATAGATGTTGGGAACAAATGGTTGAATTAAAACCTTGGGTTTAAACTGCTTGAAAACACCTTGTCCACTCTCAAACACTTAAGTGAGAGTGAGAATACCATGCTAATCCCCATTGACATATAAAGTGCATGCATGTCACAAATAGAATTTAAACTTAAGTGAGGCTAACACCTTGTCCACTTAACCACTTAAACTGGATCAAATTGATGAAGTCTAATTCTCTTGTTATTTTTGTGATTTAAAAAATACAATAAAATACAGATTACTTATTAAAAAACAAAAATAAAATCTATATTTACCTTTGAAAATAATTAATTTCATATTAATATGTTATTTGTAAAGGTTAATAGTTGAATATGTGTATTATATATGTTTATTTATTTCTAGTATGCATTCACATATGTTTATGTGATTTTTCAAGAAAAAAGATATGCATTTGTATACATAAATATATATATTCAAGTTTTAGAAAATTAACATCTAAATGCATACTTATATTGAGTAAGAAACTAGTACAAAAATGTACACTTTCACATGTAAAAAAACAGAGAACATCACACAAATGATGAGAAGTGAAGATATAACTAAAATTTCACTTGATAAAATCAATCATGTGATAAGATCAATAAATTAAATTTAATGCATTTAATGGAAAACATTTTAATTTCCAGTTCATAAACATATTGCAAAATCATTAACCATAGTATTAAGGAAGTAATAAACCCATATTATATTCTCTAGTTTCTAGTTTCTTTCCCAAATGTGGAAATGAGATATCTGGACATTGTGTTTATGTGGGCATGGAATAAATTCAAAATTGAGTTGTGGTTATTTATATGAAAATGAGATATCTTTAACATTGGGCTTAAGTGGGACATGGAAAAAATTAGAAATACATAATTGAATTGTGGTTACATAAATAGATGGAATGAGTTGATTATAAATGCACACAACCCTAGGGTGGTCCAAGTAAGCTAAATGTAATGATCAAGTTAATAAGATTGAGAACTCCACATTGATGTTTGTTTTGGTAGGTAGGTTACTTAAAAGGATGGCCTAT
>APFE031195015.1:0-14839 GCA_000404065.3 Pinus taeda | reverse complement strand
TCTCTTCTGAGAGATAAGCTACCATCGCCCTAGCTGGTTTATTTCCATTTCTAGTTGTAAGCATATTTCAGTATTTTCATTAATGAAATAAAGTATTATTTCCGCTGCATCTCTTTATTTATGGTTATCACATCTCTGTATTTATGGTTATCTCTGTAATCTATTGCGTTCCTGTTTAAATCCGGATCAATCATAACACCCATTATGTATTCAGATTAGGTCTCTAATTTGGTCACTACTAGGAATAAAATAGGAGAAGTCAAACTCTGTGTTGATTTCAGAAACTTGAACAAAGTCTCATTGAAAGACAACTATTTTCTCCCAAAAATGGACCACATTCTTCAGAGGGAAGTAGGCTCATCCAGAATTTCATTGCTTGATGGATTTTCTGAATACAACCAAATATTAGTTCAAGCAATGGACCAAGCAAAGACTGCATTTACTACTCCTTGGGACACTTTCATGTATTTGAAGATGCCTTTTGGATTAATGAATGCTAGAGAAACATTCCAAAAAGCTATGGATATAGCTTTTGCCAAAGAAATCCATGAATTTCTAGTTGTTTACCAAGATGACATTAAAGCCTTTTCTAAATTAGATAACGAACACCTAGATCACCTAAGAAGAGTTTTCATTAAATGCAGAGAATTTGGTATTACCTTAAATCCCAAAAAGCCACTCTTTGGTCTAGAAGAAGGTAAACTCTTGGGACACATAATATCCAAATGTGGAATTAGAATATATCTAGTTGGAATAGAGGCAATCCTAACCATCACACATTCTAGAAATATCAAATAATTACAATCATTCTTAGCAAAAATAAATTTCCTTAGGAGATTCATCTCTAATTTAGTAGAATTAATTAAAGAACTAAATAACATGTTAAAGAAAGATTCGGCACTGAAGTGGACAATAGAAGCTAAACAATCTTTTGAGGCAATCAAAGAAGCCCTTACCAAAACACCAGTCCTCATAAGTCCTGATTTTCAAAAAGATTTTATAATTTTTTTCTTTTGCTTCAGAACATACTATTGTGTTAGCCTTGCTGCAAAAGAATGATCAAGGTTATGAGCAACCTATTGCATTTTTTAGCAAATCTTTGAGAGATGCTACACTAAAGTATAACATAATGGAAAAACAAGCACTTGATTTAGTAAAAGCTATTAAATATTTTAGAGTATACATCTTATATTCACACATCATTTCTTATGTTCCAATTTCAGTAGTAAAGGACATTTTGACACAAAATGGGCCTAGAGGAAAAAGAGGCAAATGGATTGCCACTATTTTGGAATATGACATAGAAATAAAGCTTACAAAACTTATCAAATGCCAATGTTTAACTAAACTCATGGCTGAATCGAACTGTTAGGCCTTAGATATAAATTTCATTGGTGCGCTAGATGATCAGGAAGAGATGGAAACTCCACAGATCAGTGAACCTTTTACAGATTCACCTTGGTATGCAGATATCATATTTGTTTTACTAAATTTACAAGCTCCTCCTTGTTTATCTAGAACTAAAGCTAGATTTTCGAAAATGAAATCAATGAAATATTGTATCATAGATAATGCTTTATTTTGGAAAGATAATGGTCGCATTCTATTAAATTGTTTACTGAAAGATGAAGCTGACAAAGTTATCCAAGAATTTCATGCAGGAGATTGTGGAGGACATCTATATTGGAAAACACCTGCTGACAAGATTCTAAGGGAAGGTTTTTATAGGTCCACCCTTTTTGCTGATGTCAAGAAACATGTCACCTCTTGTCATAAGTGCTAGATATTTGAGGATAAAATGAAGTCCTTACCTTTACCTCTAAAACCCATATCCACAGAAGTGTCATTTCATTAATGGGGTTTAGACTTCATTGGGAAAATTCACCCATCCTCATTAGCCTAACATAAGTGGATTTTGATAGCCACTGATTACTTCACTAAATGGATAGAAGCCATCCATTCTAGACAAGCCACACATTTTGTCATTATCCCATTCCTTGAAAACAATATCCTTTCAAGATTTGGATTCCCCCAAAAGCTCATAACTGATAATGCAACTGCTTTTAAATCCAAGAAAATGATAGACTTTTATAACAGATACTACATTACCCTTGGCCATTCCACTGGCTATTACCCTCAAGGTAACAGACTTGCAGAATCCTCAGACAAAAGCCTTGTTAGTGTCATCAAGAAACTACTAGAAGACAACAAAAGGCCTTGAATAATAAGTTGGTTAATGCTTTATGGGCAGACAGACTACTACTAAAAAATCCATTGGTCCATCTCCTTATCAACTAGTATATGGAATGGATGTTGTCTTTCCATCCTCCTTAGGAGTACTAGTGATGAAGATCATTAAAGAGTTGCAAGTAGAACTGAATGATATCCAAAGGAGGATAAATCACATAATACATTTGCAACAAACTAGAGAAGAAGTCTATGTGAAATCACAAGTGTTCCAGGATAAAATCATTTTTTTTTTTTTTAAGATCAAAGCTGATGATTTTTACATAGGTGATAAAGTTCTTAAATGGGATTCTAGAATAGACGGGAAGGGTAAATATGGGAAATTTGATTTCCTATAGCAAGGCTCTTATATTATTTATGGTTACAGAGGTAACAATGCATATTTACTGAAAGAGTTAAATGGAATAGATCTACCAGGAGGACCTGTCAATGATAGAATGATGAAGCACTACTTATCCATAGATTAACAATAGTTCATTTTACTTTGCTCATTGTATATAACATTGCAGAGTTTAGATTGGATTGGATGGTAATCTTTTAAAAGTTGAAAGCCGAGAGAAAAGGCCCTAAGCTTTGAAAGGTTTACCATCATAAATATGAATAAAGAATAATCATAGAGGAGCAAGTTACAAGGTAACCAAAGTTAGGATTTCAAAGGCTACTGATCTTAAAGTTCTTGACATTTCACCAAGAAATTCCATCCCCATGTGGAGCCACTTTTAGGGTCCTATAATAATAAGATTCATAATTTTGTATTGGCTATGGTTACTCCTGTAATATTGTACACATTTTTCCTTTCTACAAAATGTTTTCCATATTAAAAAATTAACAAATGTAAAGAGGGTGTGTCCTAAAAGAACAATAAAAGGACAAAAAGAAAGAAAAAAGATTTAAAAAAGTGAAGAATATGAACCCCAAAAAGAAATAAAAATAGATCATGAATGTGTGCAAATTCAAATGCCACTAATTTTTACTTTACTATGCAAAATAAAGTTGTGTGCAACTTGTCCAAAATGCCACAATCCATGATGGTCAAATATGTTAATATTGATACATTCATGCTTTAAATTTCATGTTGATAGATAGAGAATAAAGATCTAGCCAAACTATTTAACCTTGGAAGATCAATAGTTAGGTAGAGAATAAAAATGAGCTCATCAGTTTAATCTAAGCCATTGGAAGCTATATGGCTAGAATTATATAGTTTTCTTATCAAAAGAAAATGAAATAAAGGGTTAGCAAGCTCAAATGCACCCATTGAAATTAAGAAAAAATGTTATGGTAAATAAAGGGTAGGTAGAAGAAGTTTTGCAAAATCACAAGGTTTCTAAGTCAAAAGCACATTTATCATGCTTAATCCTATGTTTCATGTGCAGGACGAATTGTGAGAAAAAATGATATTTACCATGTTTGTTTACTAATTTCCCCTCATTTCACTACACCCCCACACACTTATTTGATAATTTTCCCCATTATCCCTTCATTACTGATGAATACATGTCCCCCTCATTTTGACCTTTTACCTCTTGGTTTCAAACATTTCCCTAGAAATTACCCTTCAAAAATCATCGTCCCTTCTCAAAACCCCTTTCCCTAGTGTGAAACCCATTCCCCATTACAAATATCACTTCCTCCCTTGTTAATTTCCCGTTTCCCCTTTAAAAACCCACAAAAACCTATTATCCTAAGTTTTTATCTACTATCCCTCCCTCCCTCCCCCAATTATGTAATTAACACCCCCACTTTATATTTCTTGACAAAACTATTTGACCCACCAACCCTTGGTGTAGTTAAAGAAAACTTGGCCATATAACACATGGTCCCACCTTAATTAACCATTTGTTTGTATTGGTTCATTAATTACAATTATCTGTAATTAAATCCTATGCCCTGCCAAATCACTTTCTTAATTCCATCCGTACAACTTAACTGTGTGATATCCCTCTAATCTCCTGCCCCCAGATCCAACGATGTACAACCATATCGCATGGATTCATTGTCCAACCATTAATGGCCTGAGAGCATGTGAGGTTTGTAGTTTTGACCGAGTGCTCTTTGGCTACATGGCAGCACCCTGTTACATCGCGTGCTCGCAAAAAATACCTCTCACCATCCAAAAGTGGTGCGATGGTGCAGAAATCCACCTCCCCACCCAAACCGAAAATTGGCCATTGTTCATTTAAGAATTTCCATGCCAATGTGTGACCATTATTAGTTAAAAGGCTAAAAAATCCCTAATTTGCTCTTTTCTTGCATTTTCACTATAAACCTCTGTTAAGCCATTTGCAGCACCCTGAACCTCTGTGCGACCAAATTGACCACCTTTTACCGCCTGAAGTCGTTGTGGATACCCAATTGAAGTAGTCAATTGATAGTTTAAGCCTCAATACCTTCTGCAGTTACCACATAACCCCTTTGCCCGCTGAATCACTAATTTCCAGGTATTCTTGGAAAAAACCAAAATGAACCTTGAATTTGAAAACACACAGTTGTAATTAAGTGGTTAATTAATTGAATTAATTAAGAAACCTTCTATAAATTTAAGAGAAACTTATTTGTACATCCCAAACCCTTTTACATATTGTAATTACCCTCCTACTATTCCAAAGCTTCTAAAACTCACTCCTAAAACCACTAAAAGCCTAAATTCAATTCAGTAATCCCAATTATGGCTTCCAAAACCTCTCTAGATGTAAAACCTTTGCAAACCCCTCACCTAGATATCAACCACCTTGCATTAGCAGATAGAGACTTCGAAATTAAGGACACTACTTCCGCTAACTACCTATTGAAACTGCACTACTGGAGTAAAGACAAATTTTGAACCAAAATGATGACATTCCCCTTTGGGAGTCTAATTTTCCAAAGTATTTGTTCCTAGAAGTACACCCATTCCTAGAAATCATTCACTTATGCTAAGCTTGCTACATTCCTAGTCAAAGAACCATTGTCACCCCTAATGAGCAAGTTTTATTCACCATCACTGCAGAATCCATTAATCAAATTCTGCAAGTCCAACCAAGCCCAAATGAGATCCCACTTTCTATTAAAGGCTTCCTTGACCTCTATATCAAGTTATACCTTACCAAGATAGCCCACATTTTCCAAACTTTCATCATAGCGAAATTTCATACAACAACAAATAGACCTGCATATCTTGCCACCATTTTTTCTGAGAGAGGTAGACAAATCATAACCATGCTCTTATGCATTTTAGGATACACTATAGATCAACATGTGGATGAGGTTGTTCTTTATTTCCTTTCCATATTTTTCCCAGGTAAGCCTCCTTCTATAATTTACAACTATGTCAGTTCATAGTAGATAGGAAGCATGAACAATTCATCAGACTACCAGATGAGAGAGTTTTCAAGTATTCTTCAGTTTTATTTCAAATGTTCTTGTACTACCAATCAGACAAATTCCTTGTCAACATTCAGAAGTTAGACACCAGAGGAAATCCAAGATAAGGCATCTATTGGACACCCTTCATCGAAAAGTACTCCACTATATTTATTTACAAACACTTCATTGATTCATTTTTTCATCATGTTATAAACATGCTCACCAGTAGCCATCATCCCAAGATCAATCAGGAAATTAAAAGGGTTTTACAGTTGGCAAAGAACAGTAAAGTGGGAGACTGGTATCTATATCGCGACCACACACAGATTAGGATATATGGATGCAAACTAGACCCTTATAAATTGGCCAAATACCTCCCCATAAGGTTATTTGCATTAGAGTACTTTTGGAAGATTATAAACTCTGATGAGGTTAATTTCTTGGCATCCAAGAAGATGACCCGATTTAAAATGAGAAACCAATTGGGCCCCTTTATTTGTAATAATAAGGAAGCTGGACTAGAGGTCGATAAGATTCTACAAGAGATGAAATTCAAGAACAGTTTCATGTGGCAATATGACCCTCATGGATTCATAAGTAAGCTAAGTCTCAAGGTAAAATTGGGTCCTTTCATACATCATCCCAGGCTAGACATTGAAAGATTTTCCAACCAATGAAAATGGTTGCAAAACACCTTGATATACATGGATAGTTCTGTAGTTGATGTAGAGAATATATTATTTGATGTAGAAAAATAGATTGATAGAAGTTCCTTCATGTAGGTTCCAGAACTAAGAGAACAAATGAAAATTTCTCCTCTTTTACAGACTCTAGCAAATGAAAAAAAAATACAAAGAGAATGAGGGAAGAAGGTTCTAGTTCAGCCATGGACACCACAGATGCATAGTTTGAAATCAGTTACAAGAAGAGGCCCAATATTAATCCTCTAACTAAATAAGAAGACACGATTGACTAAATATAAATCATTGACACCACACAATGGTGGGAAGAAGCAAAGGCCCATCAGCTTTAGGAGAAACACAACAACCCTCAAAATAAAACACTCAACTTACTGAGAGACAACTCAGCATGGAGGTCTCTTCATTCCCCAGGCTTGTGGATAAAGATAAAGACATCAAAGATTTGTACAAGGAAATTAAGTTGAGAAATGAGAAATTGAATGCTAAGGCTTATGGCCAATATTTCAAGAAGACACCTGCAAATCAAAATAGATTAATGTTAGCCTTTGACTTTAAAATAGGTAAAATGCAAATGACATTCATGCAACCTATATTCCAGCAGCCAAAATCATCAACAGACTATAGGAAAATAGATTTTGAGGTTTTGGCCATGGATGTTCATCCCATTGATCATATTGAGTTTCACAAGTAGGTAGGTTAGATGATCTATTCCACCTTGATAGGTAAAGCTATGACTGCACACAAACTACAAAGTTCATTAGATAATATCACTACACAGTGAAAGCTAGAAAAGGCCTCCTCACAGGACAAGGACAACAGAATCAAGTCACTAGAAGACTTGATGATTGAGCTAGGACAGGATCCGAATGATATTAAGGGTGTTGATAAGTTAATAAAGAGAAATAACGATAACATTGCTGCTCTCATAAAACAACTCAAATTGCCTCATTAAGAACACCCACAGACAAAAGAGGTCTTAGAAAGCCAAAGACATCAGGAGGAAATGATGGACCTTGTTCTCCAACTAAATGAACAATTAAAAGAGATGGAGAAGGAGTTGGACAACTTGACATAGCTGAAATATGCCAGCCTTGAGATTGCTACTACCACTGTCATTCCAAGAGTCACCCAATAGTACCATCAACCTTGGTAGCTTGATTGGCTCCTATAGCTCCACTAGCTACAACACTACCAGCCGCCACAACATTTACAACAACAATAGGTTCGACAATAGCAATAGCTTAGCCAAGTGATGAGGCAAGTAAATTGGTCAAGGAAATGGAAGACATGTCCATTCAGTCCACAAAAATAAACAAGCTTAAGGAAAAAATAACAAGTCTAGAAAATGATAATAAACTTGCATAGATTATGCACAAAGAAGAAGTACAGAAGTCAATGAGGATGAATGAGAGGATAAAGAGCTTAGAGAAAGAGCTAACATTGAAGGAGCCACTTGTCCAAGCTAAGGAACAATTATGGGCCAATATCGTTGACTCTTTCAATGATATTTGGCCATCCATTGAAGTCATATTTGAATAGAATGACTTAGTCAAAGAAGCTACAGAAGCCATTCAAAGAGTTAATGCTAAACTAGGAGACATGCTAGCAGAAGCCACTAGAATCATCTATTTCTTGAACTCTAAGAACAAATTTGAATTGCAGGAGCTTGATATACCTGATAGGACTGGCACCATACTAGAAGTAAAAAAGGTGCTCACTAAGAGGAATTTGATGATGAACCTTGAAGACAAATGCCAAACCATGCAACTGGCTATAGATAGGTTCATGGCTAAGTTTGATGCTCTAGGGCATAAAGGTTTGCATAATCCCTTAGTGATAAATGATAAATTGATGCCACATGAAGACTACAATAGAATAATTAGAGAGGTGGCTGGAGATTAGGTAAATACTTCCTCTATGAAGGGGATGCCTACTAGAAAGGTTCTATATCAGACATTTGAGACCCTGTTTTACCTCCAGCATAAGGTAAAACACTTTTTTGTGAACAAACCCACTTTTGCCAAATACACTAAAGGAGATGAAATATATCGGAAGATGGTAAACATTCAATTACCAGATGAAGACACACAGAAGAAATAAAATGACTTTCTATAAAATGCATAGTCAAAATGTGAAAATGTACAGTAAAATTCAAAACAACACAGTGAAAGGAGAATGATAGATCACCCAGGTAAAAGAGTATCAGGTGAAAGTGTATCAGTTGAGAAAGGGAAAAAATAAAGTGAACAGTTAGCATGAAAACCAATAGCAAGGGAGAAAATAAACAACAAAATATCAGAGCATAAAGACAACACAACCAAATAAACAGGGACATGATACATTAGTTAAACATCTGTCTCTATCTCCTTGCATGAAGATATTTCTTTCTCCTAGATTAATTCACAAGATAGTTTGGCATATTTTGTAAACTATTTTTGAATAAATACTTCATAATTCGAACTATTGAGTGTCGATTGCTATACATTTGTAGAGTTGTATTGATCAAAAACTTGAGGGTTATTGTACCAATTTTTTCAAGTCAACACACTAGATTGAGTAATAAAGAGATTGCATTACTCGATTCATGTGTTAAGCTATTACAGTGAAGTATTTTCTTTGTCAAATTTGTTATTTTCTTATGTTTCTCACAAAATTACATGTTTTCTAAAGTGAATGAATTAACTGGAAATTTATTTCAAAATTTGTTGAAGTACACTCTATCTTGAACAATTAATCATTTCTATGTTTTCTTCTGATATCCGGATATGAGAATCCTTAATTTCTCTCCCATCATGGTTGAACACTTTCAACTCCTTCATTATCTGGTCTAAGGAACCCTTAATTTCTCCTTAGATCCAATTGAAAACCACTTCACCATCCGGCCTGAAGATCTGAGATAACTCAACTATCTTATCCTATAGACAATATTTATAGAGCTTGATCTAGTCCTATTTTCTTGACATTTGACCCCATAGCCCAATGGTAAAAGACCTCCGTCTGTCCATCTACGTAAATGATCCCACCACCAAATCAAAACCAAAACCCAAGTACAATCATAACTCGCCTAAAATAAATTAACTAAACAAAGTTAAATCAGAAAGTGAGAGCCCTCTCAAAGCATTAGGAAGGCTAGATCCTAATCTCCAAAGTAGGTTTGTGGTTACCTCTATCATTTCTTTCCTAACAATTCAAGAGAAATTTTGGAGTGATAATTGGGCCTCCACCACACCTGATCTAGACACAAGTGTAGTTTTTACCATTGGAGTTGCTGCAGCTATCCCTTCTTCTCTCGGCATTACCAGCTACTTATTGCTAGCTCTAGCTCCCTCTTTGAATTTTTATTCCATTAATTTGGCCAGATTACCATGCCCCTTTCCTAAAGTAATATCCAAGTTATAGACATATTTCAGGTAAATTGAAAAACAATTGTTCATGTCACCAATTCGATCATCCTGCAAGCATTCTATGTTCACCACCCATTGGAGTGCCTCCTCAACACCCTTTAGTCATTTCTCAATTGCATTCATCTGTAGATGGTATTCCATCTAAAGCTTGATCCTTTATTCCATTGCTTCTGCCTACAGCTTGCCACTAAAGTTTTAACATGCCAAGTTGTTTCTAATGCCCTATGATAAACTATTTGTCTCATTTTGGATTTCTAGCATCTATTATCCAGTCAACCACCTCTTCAATTTTTTTTTATGGGGTATTGCTTCTGCAATAACCTCCTTGTCCTATTCTAGGATAGTTGCGTGATAGTTGAGAGCTAGTTCCTTCGTTGCTTCCTCTATTCTAGTTCTCTTGCCCACTCAGGAGCTTTGAGCTTCTACTCTCTGCCTCCCCCTCAACCTACCACTCCCATTTATCCCCATAGTTTTTATGGCTGTCTTGGTTCACTAATATATAGTTTATCCTCTCGTTTCATTCCAACTTATCACAATGCCTCTTGTGGATTGCTCATCCCTGTATATAAGGGGAAAATCCTAAGCATCACCATCCTCCCTGTCCTTTGGGTGTCGTCCCTGTTCATTTATGGAAATTTCCATTTACCAATGTTGTTTCAGTACATTTGTGTGAGAAAGGAACTAACTTCCTACTCATTTTCCTCTGCATATGGTCTATGCTTGCCTATTATAGCCTTTTATTCTAGTGTTGCTTCACCCTGTGGTTTTTCCTTCCTCTCTACTTCAACCGTCCTTTCTCATAAATGACACCTCTCCATGGACAATTATGTGATGGGGTACACTTTTTCCCATAAGCTACCATCATGTCCTTAATACCTTAGTGACACGTTCATCCTCGATCTTCCCTAATTCCCTCTACTTGTCTACTCATATTGAATATTTAAACATTCCTTTCACTAGTTGGTTGACTACCTTCCTCATGGTCCACCTCGTGTCCATCATGTTGCGCCTGTAACATGGGGAGATATCTTATAGATACCACTTGGGAATCCTTCTTTATGTTGGGTGTGTGCTATATTCTTTCCAAGACTAGTTGCATGCATCATGGGGGTAAGGGTAGGGTATAACCCCCCCTATTCATTATGATGGGCGTGGCAGAGCGGCCACAGGGGGGGATGTGGCCCTCCCCCTGTTAGTGGGTTTCAGGGGGGAAGTATCCCCCTTGGAAGGGGTTTGTGGCATCATGCCATGGAAAAACGATTGGACCCTATATTAGGTGGGTGGACCTACCTATGGTTTTGTGCATGGTTTTGGGAATGCTGGTTTTCTACCCATGATATTTTGTAAATTTGGTCAAGGGAACTATAGTTATGTTCTAATACAGGGTTAATGGATTGGGGTTTATGAATGCTTCGACATGTATACATACGTATTGTAACATTGAAAGGAAGATAATGAAAAAATCAATCTGGTAGTCTCAGTTTTGGTATCTAGGGGAAATCTCTGTGTATATATGTTTTACTTTTTATGTTTTCACTATTGTTTATTTTCTATTTAGAATTCATAAGAAGATAAATTTTGTACATGATTAAAGCCTTCATTTGGTATCAAAGTTATTTGAGCTTCAAGGGGACACCTTTGTTGTTGAAGGGTTTTTCTTAGGTTTGTGGTAAACCATTTTTAGTGGGAGATCTGTAGGATTGATTCTTGCGATGAAAGAACATGGAAAGCAATGGAAAGATAAAGATCAAGAAATTTAATGGTCAAAGTTTTGAGTTGTGGAAACTTAAGATGGAGGATATGTTGATGGATAAAGATAAGTGGTTTTCTATAGATTCGAGTACTAAACCAACGACAATGTCAGTAGAATACTTGGTGAAGTTGGATCAGGAGGCAAAGATCACAATGCGGTTGTGTGTCTTAGATTCAATATTGTTGAATGTATCAGGGGAAGCTACAATGAAGGATTGTGGCCAAGTTAGAGACTTTTTACAAATCTAAGTCTCTGTTGAACAAATTGTTCCTGCAAAAAAATTGTATAACTTAAGGATGAAGGCTGGAGACTCAATGACAGAGCATATGAAAACCTTTAACATTGTGCTAAGTCAACTTTTATCTGTTGATGTAAAAAATTTAGATGAATATAAGTGCATTAGTTTGTTGTGTTCTCTACCAGATTCTTGGGATAGTATGCTTGTTACTATAGGTAGCAATACAAATACCTTGAAGTTTGATATCCTCGAGTGAGATATCTAAATCTAGAGGGAGATCTTAATCTCTAGGAAAACCTATAAAGGTATGTTGGAAATGATGAAAGGAAGGAAACTTGAAAATGGCTATAGTTCTAAAGCTCTTGAGAAAGGAAAGAGATATGATGATGCTTCTTCTATAGAGGTGAAAACCACCTCAGATGAAGGTGGGGATGTGTACTTGGCTTATTCTTCAAGTACACATGTAGATCATGATGCATGCTTGATTAACTTAGGTGCATCCTTTCACTTCAATTCCGATAAGGAGTGTGATCCAAGTGGATATTGGTGGCAACTCACCTATTCCACTTGGAACAACAATATTTCTTTCAGTTTTTCAGTTTCCTTAATTCTAGCATAGTTTACTATCTTTGGTAGTTTTTCAGGTTCTAAAATCCTGAAGCCATTTTGAGGCCTGAAACAAGTTTTGTTGGGAAAATGGGGAAACATGCATCTTTGATTTCCTTGCATTTGAAAGTTGTAGTCCTAGAATAGATCTTTCTAACGACGTATTGTGTGCATGAAATGGAGATCATATGCCAAAGTTACGACCTTTGAAAATTGATGTACCATTTTAACCAAATGGAGCCCATAGTTTTGGTGCCTCATCTGGTAGGGTTAGGTTTTTGGATATTTAGGGTTTCCCATTATATCTGAATAATAAATAGGCCTTTGAGCATCATTGTAACATAGTTCATAGGCATGTAGCTACAACATCTCTTCGTACAGATAAGCTACCATCACCCAAGGTAGTTTATTTTCATTATGTATGTAAGGAAATTTTAGTTCTTCTATATTAATGAAATGAAGTTTTATTGCTACTACATTTTTTTGTTTATGTTTATATCTATATTCTATTACATTCCTTCATAAGTCTAGATCAGTGGTATCAAAGCGATCTTCTCTTTCACTCTTTTTCTTTGCATGTCCCTAACGAAGTTAAGGTATAAGGAGTTAGGGTTGAACTCGTTGAACCTTTGCAAGACCAACCTCACCCTGACAACCTCCCATGGAAGAAGAAAATAAAGATGAGGGAGTAGGAGATCCCTTCAAAATATTGCATGAAGAAGACTTCGAGAAATAGAGGAACGTGATGATGGACAACTTTGCCCAGATCCTTCTGCGGATGCCCACAGATGACGCGTCTTCATTTGACAACCACTCTGGAGGCACTACTCCTTTCAAGGTACAAGTCAACTTTGATATTCCCATATTTGAAGGCCAGATAGATGAAAACTTCATAGATAGATGGTTAAATCTATTCGAACGTTATTTTTTGGGTCATGATTTTTTCATTATGGAAAAGATTATCTTTGCAACCCTCAAAGCCACCTCCCATGTCAAGGATTGGTGAGAAACATATTATGAGCAGAAATATGAGAGGGAACCTTTGTTATTTTCATATGAATGCACTTGGAAGTCTTTCTGAGATGCTATCAAGGAGAAGTATTACCATGTCGGGAACTATGAATATAAGTACATAAAATGGACCACACTATGACAAGGAAGGGATGAAGACATGCCAGAGTTCACAAATATTTTTCATACCCTTTGCACGAAGCTGGGTATCAAGGATTTTGACCAGAATTTGGTACTCAAGTACCGTGGTTGTATGCAAAATTACATCCAAGATGAGATGGTGTTCCTAGAAATCTCCTCTCTTGGAACGGCCTACTAATACACTACCAAGATCATGAAGAATTTAAAACAGAAGAAGTGATATTTTAGATCCATGAATCTGAGCCAAGGGAAAGGCACCCTAAAACTATAGAACAAAGGGGAAATTTAAGGCAAGGTGACCTCGGAAAACCCATTGAAGACGCAGGAAAAGAACAATATCATGAAGACAAAGAAGGACACATGGAAGTGGTGTGAGTTCTATAAGATCCCCACCCACAACACAAGTGAGTGTCGAGTGAAGTAGTCATCAATGGTCAAGTTGAATGATTTAGAATCAAATGCATGTTCCAACTCTAAGTCATACCCAAAAAGAGGAAGGACAAAGGGAAGCATAATATTGATGCAGAACCTAGTGTCATTGTTTCCACCACCAAAATCTATATAATTGAGCTCGAATATCCAAAAGATGGGGAGTGTCCCTTCCACTCAGAGATGTGGGTGAAGGGTTCATCATTGCAATTGATTATCAATAGTGGGATCCCAAAGAACCTCATTTCAACATAACTCATAGCGTTTGGGCCTACCAATGACACCACACACACAATTGTACACTATTGGGGTGCTTCATAAAAAATGGGATCGCCACGTCAGCTAGTAGTATCACCTTCCATACATCATCAAGTCGTTCAGGAATGAGGTGTTGTGTGGTGTTTCTCCTCTTGAAGTTTCTGATGTATTATTAGGCCAACCATACTTGTGGAAGCATCAGGTTGTATATGAGTTGAGGCCTCACACTATTATTATTTCTTTGGGTAATATTTTATATTGGATACTGGACATAGCCCCACCTACCTTCATCTCTTTGATCTCTCCTAAGAGATTTAGTAAGATCATCTCGGAAACTAGGAAATTTGTTTTCTTTCTGATTCTCTCTCAAAGTAAGGGGAAGATCATGGCCACTGTAGAAACTTGAATAATATAACACTTATTCACAAAGATTATCCTGATTATAGAATATTTGCGGAATGCATGCATAATACATAACCTCATCTACCATTGATCATCAATTTGCGGAATTAAAAAACAATCGCATACACACATTGAAACATCAACCACACATATGAACACAGTATGTAATAGGGAAAGCATACAGCTAAAAACCCCTAACTATCTGTATATTATAATGATAGAGAACATGTAACAATACATAGTACAATACTCCTCACAAGTACTCAGTACTATCTCCACATGCTACACACAAACTAGCTCAGAT
>APFE031195007.1:36093-49837 GCA_000404065.3 Pinus taeda | reverse complement strand
AAAACTTATAACATTATAAAAACATATTTTTAACCCATTTTACTACGTTACCTTTTTATATTTTTTTAAACATATTTTTAATCAATTTTACCAAGTTATCTTTTTATATTTTAATTCGTTTAAGAAAGAATTCACTACAAAAGTAATGTTTATGTATATTAAATTGGGAAGAGATATTGATTTGAAATTATTGAAGCCATCTATATTATTCTATTTTAGAATAAGTGAATACAAAAAAATAAAATCTAAAATTAGTAAGTAGCATTTGATTAACAAGATATGAGGTTTTTGTGAAATTTGTTGATTGATAATGATTGTGATACAATGTTTTTGTGAAGTTTAGGATTCAAGATTGAGGGGTATATGGATTCATATAAGAAATATAAGAGTTTGAGATTGGAGGCTTTTGTGAGAACAGAAATTTTGATGTTGTCATTGAAATTTTAGTTGTGGTTTATTTTCAAAATTTTATATATAAAATTCTGATATAAAATATAAAAATAAATAGATAAGAAATGTTGAAAAAAATACTTAATCTTGATCTTTCCATTGAAATTTTAGTGTTTTATTTCAAAATTTATATATAAAATCTGATATAAAATATAAAATAAATAGATAAGAATTGTTGAAAAAAAATACTTAAAATAAATTTGAACGTAAAAAAATTATATTATTAAAACAATCACAATATAAATAAATTAATTATTAATAATAAAATAATAACAACCTAATTTCAAATTATTAAAAATAATAAAATTAATACAAGAAAAAATTAATAAAATTAATATGAAAAAAAAACTAAAAAAAGGTGATATAACCCATTAAGTAAAAAAAACAAAAAATTAATATGAAAAAGAAACTAAAAAAAGAGTGATATAACCCATTAAGGTTAAAAGAGGGACTTTGATGAATTAGTTTGGTGTCTCGCAGAAAATGGTATATACGCCCCAAAATCAGGTTATAGCGCCCTAATACTGCACAAAAGACTAGACCAGATATTGAATTGGTGGAGATACATTTGGAAGATTACAACACCTCCACGCACCAGATTATTTTTTTAGTGCATTCTCAGAGATATTGTACCTACGGGGGAGCATCTAACTCACAAAGTTATTTATGGGCCAACTTGGTGTATACTGTGCAAATGTGAATCGAAATCTACGGAACATCTTTTCCTACTCTGCATCACATTACAATCTCTTTGACGGAGTTTATCCACATCCATTCGTTTCACTGGGACTTGGGTTGGCATCGATCTTAGCAGTGCATGGGATGACTAGTCTGGCAGGCACAAGGGATCTAAATTACAGAGTCTCCCCTTGCTTGTTTGTTGGTACATATGGTAGGCTTGAAACTGTTTCATATTTGACAACAGAGCTGTATGTTGGCCGCACATAGAGGCTAGCATTATCTCTGCATATAATGAATTGCCAGACCCTAATCCACCTAGAGAGAGGCGCACTCATCCACCTCCCTGTATTGACAAAACTATTCCCTGGGAATTTTTCGATGGTGGCGCAAATCAACAGGGATGCGGAGGGGGATTCATTGCATATATAAATGAACAACATTTCTACAAAGTTAAGATGGGATTAGGAGCTGGCACCAATAATTTCGCGGAACTCATTACCCTTCGCCATTTATTGCATTTCTCCTTGGGTCATCAGTGCCACAATCTTAATATTTTTGGGGACTCTAAGATTATTATAAACTGGTTCAATCGCATATCTATTTGTCACATACACACACTCAACAACATATTAAACAAAGTGAACCTCTTCAAGGCAGAATTTAATAGTATCTCTTGCACTCATATTTACAGGGAATATAACTGCAGTGCTCACCAATTATCCAAGGAGGCCGCGACATTACCGAGAGGAGAATGGGTGATACAAGAGCAGAGGGGGACTGATGAATTCTGATATTATCATCGGCCTTATATAGATCAGCATTATCAAGGGGACCCGGGTCCTTGAATCACAAGTGTTTTTTTGTAAAGTTCAGGAAGACAATTTTTGAAATCTTTTTGATGTTAATATGACATATATTTTGAGATATTATACTGAAAGGGGCCCTGCATGGCCTATGTACAGGCTTTTACAGACATAAAATAGTTTTTACAACTATCTTTGGGTAGATCACCCTGCGTGATGTATCTGGACATTTTAGAGCCACTCATGTTTAGTACACGGGTGACTCTGATGATAACATATGCACAACATCTACAATATGTAATTTTCTCTATATTAATGAAAATTACGGATTTTTCCAGTAAAAAAAAAAATATAACCCATTAAGGAAAAAAATAAAAAATATGATCGAAAGAATTATAATAATATCACATATGAGTTTACCTAAAAACCATAAAAATAACTTAATTGTCATTTCCTTAAAAGAAAACAAAACTCCATATTTATCTTAGTTTTATGAATACTCATTACTCCATATTTATCTTAGTTTTATGAATCCTCATTTTCAATACTTAATAGGATTTTAAAAAATGCTCAGCCTTCGGATTATAAAAGATTATAAGTGATGATTTTATTAACAATTGGTTTAGAAAAAGAAAAATTCTCACAATTTATTAACAATGGGATTAGAAATTGTACCATTTGAATATTCTCGAAAGGTGAGAGTTTTTTTAAAGTACATATTTTAATTTATTGAAGTATATGTTGATTAAAGTATATGTTTTATTTATTTAATTTCATTTGATATATTTTTTTTTTATTTTAATTTTTAGTTAGGATAAAAGTTATATTATTTTAAATTTATATAACAATATTAATCTGGATATTTTCCCAGACAATCTAATATTTTAATTATTTGGACAAATTTATTTATTTATTTTTTTAATTTTAAAAAAAAACTATTTGTAAGTTAATATTTTTTTGAATAAAGACAACAGTTATTATTAAATAACATTTTATTTAATAATCAGTTAGGGAAATAGTTACCTGTTTCTAATTAAGTTCTTGAAACTAATTTTTTTAGGATTTAATCAAGAGATTAAGAGGATAGAGGTATCTGAGATCAAGGAAGAAAGGAGGAGAAAGAATACTAAGGAACACACTGTGCTGAAAGGTCAGGCAATCATACAAGTCCATGTCTGGTTTGGACCAGAGGGCATTGAGATTGTAAGTCTCAAGAAAATAGAGAGTTCCTGTGAACAGGAACAGCTCGGGGGGACTACTGAAGTAGTCTCATGGTTGGGAGGAAAAGGTACAGAGAAATTCAGGTTTGAGTGTAAGGCTGAATTAGGAATATTTCAAGCTAGACAACAGATCAGATAAGTGATATTACCGTTGCTTATTAAGATAGATTTTACTTTGTTTATGGTAAGAATGCATTAATAATTTCCAATGATTTAGAAGATAGCATGATTAAATATGATAAACTGATGTGTAGATTTATTACGGTAATATGTGCATAGATAAACTCATGCAAAGGACATATTCGTTTAGAATAATGGAATTCATGATTTATATAGAAACCAATACAAGTTGAGCTATAAACTAAACATAGATATGAAAACAATCATAATTATGAACCAAAGATCAAAACTTATTTTCATTATCCGAACTGTACAATAGAATTTACAAGAATGTTAAGTCCAAACTACTACACTTTCTGTAGGGAAGCAACAAAGAGATTTTTCTTTTCTATCTTTATAAAGAAAACATGTTAGGATGAATTCTGCTCAAAATACACAACTAAGCAAACCTTTCAGAAAACTTAGAGGAAAGAGGGATTCTTGAGCCACAGGTTTACCCTAAATTCGTAACTCATGCTAAGAACCTGATAGATAGAATTGTAATTACTTTTTGAAATAATTAGGAATCGATTGAATAAGTAAGAAATGCTCTAATTTAAAAATCTCTCGAACGAAATCGAGGAGTTCAGTGTAGACTACCAGTCAGAAGTAAAATCAAAAGGCTTGATTAAGATTTTCTCAGTATTCATATAACACAAGGAACAAAGAGTCTTTTCCCAATATACAAAAAACATAAAATCTCTTAAAAGAATTATATCCAATGCAAATAGAAACTAAGATTCCATACATTCTAAACATACAACTCTTACTAATGGAGGCAACATAACATATATAGGAACCTAGGACCCAGAACTGTAATCTCTCTCGCCAGGGTTCGAATCTCTTCACCCTAGGCCATAAGAAAATATACAAATGATTTAAAGACCAGGTTGATAAGTCGGAAAATCATGCTTCGAATAAATACCCAAAATAAAAGTAATTAGGTCTTCAGATCGTCGGGAGAGCCGAACGACAGTCTTGGCCAACACCTCGCCCATTACACTGTTCCTGTAAGAAGCCTCCACCTCGATGGGATGGGAAGACAAGAATTTAGTAAGCATCATCGATAATCTTTTACAACAAGAAACGATAAAAAAATCAACAATACCTCCATTAGTTACCTGGTAAATGTGTGAGGGAAAATCTTCAGTTAATATATTTGTGCTATGAAAGCTAGAAGACATTAACAACAGATTAGAGAATCCAAGACCTTAGCAAACACCATGGAAAAAATGAACTCTCAGAGGTTCTGCAAAACTCTAGCAGTGAACACCCAAACTCGGAACAAACTTCCCAGAATGCTGCCTGAAAACATTAACCGAGTGAAATGAATGATGACCATACCGAAATGGAGGTTAGAAACTCCAGGTTTCCTCTCCACTGTCCATTCTAGCAGCAAAGCTAATGCCATCTATTTAGAGTGGATACCAACATTACAACGAGCGGGGTTCGGTGGTACTAACTCTAACGAAGTACCACCTAGACCAAACAATGATCAACTAAGTTAATGCAGATTCAAAAAATCACAAGTTAAGGATTAATGCGGGATGGAACCAACACTCCCATCACTAGAGGCATTAACCTTTGTACTAGGATCCATTAAATGAAAAGTGCGAGAGGGAAAGTGGACTTGGACAACTGTCCTCATAAGGGACAGACAACTGTCCTCATAACAAATCTAAAATTGTGGTGAACCCTTAGACTAAGGTCTGAACGGTATCATGTTTGTAATCCCGAATCAATATTTATAATTGTAATAAAGTTCATTGGTGCAATAATTTATGTATTAAAAGATTTGTATGAATGAGTATGCTCTCAGACTAATAGTAGATGTGGTATTGTTTTGAGGTGTAAGTAATTTTATTATTATTATTATTGTCCATTAGATGTGTGACATATGGTATCAGAGCGCTCAGGTTGCTGAACTGAGACCTTTGGGACAACGAAATAACAACTTTGGTGATATGCACGTAGGAAGCAGGTAACAGACAACATGAGGAGAGTTGGAAACCCACCACACCGGATAGTGATGGGAACAGGCCCAACATCATTTCAAGAAGGTAATCCTGAAGTATGGGTACAGTTAGGAGATGAGCCACGAAATACTAATACAACTATCATGGAAACTGTACAAGAACTAAAGATGAGATGGCTCGGCTACGAGTAGATAATGAACAATTAATGCAGGAGCAAGAGAAAATCATGAAAAGTCTGTTGGATAGACAAAACCATCGACCATTAGCCCTTAGCCCTAAACACAGGAATATGACAGGGGAACGAGAATATCGAATTGAGAATATGGAGACAAAAGTAGGTGAAGAAAACCATGAAGAAGAATTAGATAACGTGTCAAATCACAAGACATAGAAAGGATAGAAATCAGAACTTCAAGGAGAATTTCAAAAAATAAAACTTCATCTCTTCGATGGTGAACAAGAAGAGGCAGCAGAGGCATGGCTCATCAACATGAACAAGTACTTCCAACTGTATGAGTATGACCATAATCTGAAGGCTCGACTAGCCATTTTTCAGTTACAAGGAAAGGCCACATGATGGTGGGAGGAAGTAAAAACAGTCCAAGGAGTTAATGAACAAAATATAACCTAGGAAAAATTTGAGAGATATTTTAAGGAGAAATATCTAATAGAAATATTTTATGATGAAAAAGAGAAGGAATTTCACAATCTCTGATTGGGTCAGATGACCATGGATGAGTTCATAACCAAGTTCACGTCACTACTTTGGTATGTCCCCTACATACGGGAAGAAAAAGCCAAAGTGCAGTGGTTCATCAACAGTCCCCCACTATTCTTGAAAGAATGGCTGGAGTTTGACAACCCAAAGACCATGGACGAAGTCATTCAGAAGGCACATATCTTCTGCCAGCAAAACAAACCAAAGGGAGATTTGAACAAGAAGTGGGATGACAGAAAAGGAAGTAAATTTGTGTCCAGCCACAAGGGCAACAAGGGTACCAACAACAAAGGATCATTTAAAGGTCAAATTAATCGGAAAACAAATGGAACTCAGCCCAAATTTAAGGTACCAGGCAAAAACAGGGTGAATGAATAAGCTGGTAGATCTAAAATAGAATTAAATAATAAACCACCTGTAAAATGTTGGGGGTGAGGAGGCCCGTATTATGTCGAAAACTTACCACAACATAGAGGAGTTGATAAGATATCACAGATACAAGAAGCTTCTACCGTGGGAGAGTTGGCAAGGAGCATTCCTAAAATTAATGCCGCCCTCGAAGACGATCAGGTTGAATTTCAAGGTAAAGTTTTTGACAGATATGTATCTGTTTTAATAGATCCAGGGGCTACGCTGAGTTATATTAGCCCCAAAATTTTAGAATAGTGTAAACTGCAATCAGTCAAATTTAAAAATCCATGGTTAGTACAACTAGCCACAAGTTAAAAAAGAAGAGTTCTGTCCAAGGTCAGTAATTGCCCTCTAAGTTTAGCTAACCAGTCTATTATGGCAGATCTTAATGTGTTACCCCTGGGGTCTTATGATGTCCTCATAGGTATGGACTGGCTTGAAAAGCACTGGTCCCTTATTAATTGTAAGACCAAAACCATTAATTACCAGGATGAGAAAGGAGAAAGGCAGGAAATTCAATGTATTCAAAAACCTTTGCATATAAGACCTGTAACAACTTCCCAATTAGAAAATTGCATCAGAAAAGGCTGCCAAATCTATGCAGTACAAGTGGGGTATGCTGATTCTAAAGAGAAATATGTTTCTGTAGAAAGTATTCCAGTGATACAAAACTTTCCGGATGTATTTCCTGTGGAAATCCCAGGCCTACCCCCAAAAAGATACATAGGTTTTACCATTGAGCTAATTCTGGGAGCTGCCCTAGTCTCCCGAACTCCTTACCACATGAGCATACCAGAGCTAACTGAATTAAAAATGTAGCTACAAGAGCTACTTGATAAAGGTATATTCAACCTAGTGTGTCCCCTTGGGGAGCCCCAGTGCTCTTTGTTAAGAAGAAGGATGGAACATTGAGGATATGTATGGACTATTGTTAGTTAAACAGACTGACCATTAAAAATAAATACCCCTTACCCTGTATTGATGAGTTATTTGATCAAGTAAAGGGTGAAAATATTCTCAAAGATCGATCTTTGCTCTGGGTATCATCAGATCCGGATAAAGGAGGAGGATGTATCAAAGGAAACATTTAGAACTCGCTATGGACATTATGAGTTTGTAGTGCTGCCTTTTGGACTAACTAATGCACCACAACTTTCATGTGTCTCATGAACAACATACTCCATCAAGATTTAGATAAGTTTGTATTAATATTTATTGATGACATACTCATCTACTCTCAAATCATGGAAGAACATAAGGAACACCTTCATATTGTTCTACAAGTCTTAAGAGAACACCAACTGTATGCCAAATACAACAAGTGTGACTTATTTAAGGAACAAATCCAGTACTTAGGACATATCATTACCAAGAATGGCATCACAGTAGATCCAAAGAAAATAAGAACTATCATGGAATGGATGGTACCGAAAGATGTAGCTGACATAAGGTCATTCATGGGTATATATGGATATTATAAGCGATTTGTGGAAGGATTTTCTAGGGTGGCACACCCTATCACTTCCTTGAAAAAGAAAGGGAAGGCTTTTGGATGGACCCCTGACTGCCAGAAGAGCTTTGATCAGCTCAAGTACCTACTTACCACTGCACCTATATTAAGCATTGCAGATCCCAACAAAGATTATGTGGTTTGTACAGATGCTAGCAAGGAGGGTGTAGGTGGCATATTAATGCAAGAAGGTAGGGTTGTAGCATATGAATCAAGGAAACTAAAGGAATACAAAAAAAATATTCTGAATATGACTTAGAACTGACGGCGATGATTCATGCCTTAAAAATGTGGCGACACTACTTAATGGGTAATAAATTTATGTTATTGAATGATCATCATAGTCTAACAAGCTACTTTAAGAAACCCACATTAAATGCTAGACAAGCTCGTTGGGCATGTTTTCTAAGTGAATTCGATTTTGAAATAAAGCATTTGAAGGGGAAATAAAATTGGGTTGCAATGCTTTGAGTCGAAAGGTAAATTGTTTATATGAAATTTATTTCAGTGAGTCACAAACAACTTTTTATGAGCTGATTCGTGAAACAACCATGCAAGATTTGGTATATAAACGTTTATGGCAACAAGCAAAGGTTCCAAACAGCCATGAACAACAATTAGGATATGAGGTAAATTCATAATAACTGCTGATTTATAGGAAAAGGTTGTATGTGCCTAATGAAAAACATCTTAAAAATTTAATTTTAAATGAATTTCATAGGATTCCTTGTGCAGGCCATCCCGGATACTAGAAAATGATTTCTTCTTTAAGATGCTTGGAGTACCAACAAATAAAAGCTGAGAACCAACACCCACCCGGTTTACTCCATGCCTTACCTATTCCTGAGTGGAAATGGGAAACCATATCTATCAACTTCATCACTAGACTGCCTAAGTCAAAAAGGAAAAATGATTCTATCATGGTAGTGGTAGACAAACTAAGCAAAGCTACTCATTTTATACTAGTCCAGTCAACTTTTAAAGCTGTGAAAGTTGCTAACATTTTCATGCAACACATATTCAAGCTACATGGAATACCCAAAATGATCATCTCAGACCGTGATGTGAAATTTACATTATCCTTCTAGAAGGCCCTTTTTAAAGGATTGGGCACACAACTACTCTTTAGCACTGCCTACGATCCTCAAATGGATGGACAGATGGACAGATTAAACCAAGTGGTTGAGGACATGTTGTGAACTAATGTTATGCAACAACCATCAAAATGAGAGGACTACCTACACTTGGTAGATTTTTTTTATAACAATGGATACCACACATCTCTACAGATGAGTCATTTTGAAGTATTATATGGATGTAAGTGTAGAACACCCTTGAGTTGGAGTGGACCAGAGGACAAGTTGATGTTAGGACCCAATATGCTAGAGGAAATGGAGGAAATGGTAAAAAGAGTACGAAGCAACTTGAAGCCACTCAAGACTGGAAAAAGAATTTTGCTGACCGAAAAAGGAGATTTTAGGAATTTAAAGTAGGGGACCATGTTTACATTAGAGTCCGAGCTAAGAAAAGAACATTGCAATGGACCGGATGTGCTAAGCTAGCACTCCGGCTTTGCGGGCCATTTCAAATTTTGGCTCGGATCGGGAAAGTGGCTTACCAGCTTGACTTACCTAGCCACATTCGTGTGCACAATGTCTTCCACATTTCTCTACTTAAGAAATATATTTATGATCCTAAACACGTAATCAATTGGCAAAACATTCAGGTAAAATATTCAAGAATTTTTTTCTTTAAATGCAGATTTATTAAAGAAGCTAACTGATTACTTAAGTCATTTTGTTGCTATGTAGGTCGAACTGGAAGGCGATTTCTTGGTATAACCTTTGGGTATACTAGATCAGAGAGAAGTAACGTTGCGGAAACAAGTTATCACCCAAGTTAAAAGTGCAATGACAACACTATGAGCTTGAAGAGGCCACCTGGGAAGATGAGCAGGCTATGAAGGAGAGCTTTCCGAATTTGTTTTTAGAAGGAAAACATCAGGACGATGTTACATTCAGGGGGGGGGGGGGGGGGGAAGATGTTGATATCCTTACTGCATTTGGACAACAATTTATTTTTCGTAATTAAAAAAAATAGTATTTGGAAGTTAAGTTTTTTTGAATAAAGACAACAAATATCAATAAATAATATTTTACTTAATAATCAGTTAGGGAAACAGCTACTTGTTCCTAACTAAATTCTTGAAACTAATTTCCTGAGGATTTAATCAAGAGATCAAGAGGATAGATGTATCTGAGATCAAGGAAGAAAGGAGGAGAAAGAATACTAAGGAACACACTGTGCTGAAAGGTCAGGCAGTCATACAAGGCCATGTTTGGTTTGGACCAGAGGGTGTTGAGATTGTAAGCCTCAATAAAATAGAGAGTTCCTGTGAACAGGAACAACTTGAGGGGAGACTACTGAGGTAGTCTCATGGTTGGGAGGCAAAGATATAGAGAAACTCAGGTTTGAGTGCAAGATTGAATTAGGAATATTTCAAGCTAGACAACAGATCAGATAAGTGATATTACCATTTCTTATTAAGATAGATTTTACTTTGTTTATGCTAAGAATGCATTAATCTTTTTCAATGATTTAGAAGATAACATTATTAAATATGATAAACTGATGTGTAGATTTATTACGGTAATATGTGCATAGATAAACTCATGCGAAGGACAGATTCATTTAGAATAACAAAATTCATGATTTATATAAAAACCAATACGAGTTGAGCTATAAGCTAAACATAGATACGAAAACAATCATAATTATGAACCAGAGAACAAAATTGATCCAAATTGGATCCTTAAACATTTCCATGACTGTTTCAAATTATGTCAGGCTTCAAAATCTTATGAATGACGAGCTTATCGGAGATGACCTTTGGACAATGGCAATTTGTGGCCAACACAAAACAACGAGGACCCTCGGTCAAAGTGCACTGACCGTTGGCCCATGGAGACCATGCATGGACGCAAATTGGCAATCGAAAGCCCAAATCCAAAAACAGAGGCAGTTTCTAATACGTGATTAGCAAACTCTCAGTGAATGAAAGCACGAGCGCTCGGTCATGAGGAAAACAGGAAATCGTGTGGAAACCGTCAGAAGGTAGGTCCCACGCCCAAAACCGGTAGGATATCGTGTGCACTTCGAGTAGTAAGTGGGTTTGGCCAAGTTCAGTGTGATGCCACACACGGGGTGACATGCGTCCAATGGATGTGAGAGAAAACCGCTTACATCGTGTGAGTAACTATCGAGCAACTTACCCGCGCGATATAGACGAAGACCGTAGGATCTGGAGGCTCTAGATCAATGACGGAGAATCAACCCAATGGAAGACCATATTTGAAGGGGAAATAGACTGAGGTACATGAGATTTGAGGTTCGACATGACCGATGAGTTGGCAGAGGAATAGTTTTGTGGGAAATATTAGATCAACAGAAATAACAACCATTCAAAGAGAACTGACACTCAGTTCGTGAGGAAACATGTGGCCACCTCTCTGTGAAGCGTTACATAGTGATGATGACACAGAGAAGGGGAATTCCAGCGGATAGAGGCAGGTGATCCAGAGAGCTAAGAAGTAGAAACGAATAGTTAGGGAGTAGATTGGCTTTAAGCCACGAACAGACAAAGAGCAGGGGGAACATAAGTAGAGAGAAAGAAGTGAATTGCAGAGAACAGAGAAACCGACCTGACCTACAGAGCAAAGGTAGCATCGAGAAGACAGAACAAAGAGAGTCCAAGATTCTGTGAACTCTAGAGAAGGCTTGAGAGGTTCAAGCAACTCCTCTATGTAGACCTGTCAGGTATTGAGTACCAAATTGGACTCATACCACTGGGACTAGTCGAGGTTGAGATTCAGTAAGGGGAGTCTGTGTACTCTAGAGACTTGGGGGATCCAAGTACAATCATATTAATCATTCTCTGTTAAGTGAGACTCAAATTGAGCTCCTTATTATAAAACCTCTGCTTTAAGACACAATAGAAAAGGCCACCACTGAATGCTGGAGCCAGAGAAGTAGCCCAGGAGGATTGGGTGAACTCCTTATTAAATTTATTGTGTTTTGTACTTGCTTACTGTGTTTCTCTTACTGTTCCAAGTGCCTGTGTATTTCACAATCTTATCGATCCATTGTTTAAAATAACATAGGCACACCCCAACACATGGGTAGGTAATACCTTCATTAATTAACTGAGATCATTCATGAGTGATTTCAGATCAAGTGGTATCAGAGCTCTAGGCTGTTTAAGGTTAGACAAGCTTGTGCTAGATTTTTTTGTTGAATTCTGACTAGATCAAAGCTTAAATTAGGAGAAGGAGAGTTGGTCGAAACTAACCTAGAAATTGCAAGAGTCCGTCCTAAGAAGAAAATTTCAGAAGAAAGTCCCTTGGGACCGGACCCCCAATTCATAGATAGTTTCCTGGCCATGAGGCCCATGGTAGAGGAAATGTTCAAGGAGTTTAACAAAGGTAAAGATGAAGATTCATTACACTCCAAAGAAAAAGGAGAAGAAGAATCTCTCCTCCATGACCACTCAAAAGGCAAAGGGAAAGAAGAAAACTTTCTCACACCTCCTAATAACCCTGAACATAAAAAGAAGACATCTTTGATTAAATTAGATGTTAAATTTGATTTACCAAAATATGATGGAGAGTTGAATGCAGAGAAGCTGTATAATTGGACTAGACAAATTGATGTTTATTGCAGAGTGCAAAGTATCGACTTAGACAAGAGTAAGATTCAGCTGGCTAGTTTACGCCTCGGAGGCACTGCCTTGGTATGGTGGGAAGGCAGGACACAAGTTGACATGAAGAAACATGGTAAGATTCTTTCTGTCTGGAGTGAATTTGTTTCTACAATCAAAAAACAGTTCTATCCACTAGCTTACATGCAGCAAGACATGATGAGCTGGCAAACTCTTCGCCAATTTAAAGGGCAAAGTGTACAAGGTTACACCCAAGAATTTAGGAATAGAGCTTTGATTCTAGGAATTTCATTAGACTCACCTAAGACTCTGTTGAAGTACATACGTGGTCTACACAGCTACATGAGGCACACTATGCTCATGTTTAATCCCACTAGTATAGATGAGGTATCTGTTCAAGCTACGCATCTAGAAGCTAGAGGAAAGAATGGGAACCCAGAAGTTGGAGGATCATCCAAGCCCATTGCAAGCAAGAATAAGAAGAAAAGAAAATAGAAATGGAAAGAGAGAAAGGCCAAAATTGCATAGAAAAGCAAGTCTTCATGCACTCACTGTAAGAAGGATGGGCATGATGATGAGCACTATTGGCTTCTGCATCCAGAACTGTGACCTAAGAAGTTCGAGGACAAGAAGAAGAAGATTGTTGTAGCTATTCAGAAAGATTTGGGGTCGGACTCAGGAGATGAAACAACCAATGCAGCCACAGTTATACAAGGTAAAGATTCTGAAGCATCTACTAGTAATTCTACACAATCTATTAATGATGAAGAAAATGATAGAAAAAGACATGAGATTTTCCATATTCAAGTTATTTCCAAGCATCAAAAGATTGATACTTTGTTTGATAGTGGCTCACAAGTAAATTTAATTTCTGAAGCAATTGTAAAGAAGTTGGGATTATTGACTACACCTCACAAGAAACCATACCCATTAGGTTGGTTAAGTGATAAAGCACAACTACAAGCGACTAGACAATGTAAACTTAAGTTTTATTTTGGGTCAGCATTTGTAGATGAGGTTGAGTTAGATATAGTTCCTCTAGATATATGTGGAATTGTTTTAGGAAGTCCTTACTTGTATGATAGAAAAGCTATTTTCT
>APFE031195007.1:1891-21895 GCA_000404065.3 Pinus taeda | reverse complement strand
ATATACTCGACGGTACGTGGGAGCACAAGTCCGTACTGGCACTTGCCCTCTCAGAGTGGAGGAATCACCCAACCAACAATGAAAACAACAGTTACCATGTTTTACGACGCCGGAATACGTCTCTAGCCTAGACCTCTAGATGTTGTGCGTTAGGTTCCAAAGCGTTGTTAGATTCATTAAATTTATTTTAAGTTGATCTTGCTTAACAATTTGCCTTTCAGGTTCACCGCGTGATGTGTATATAATTCTTAAAATGCAGTCTAAGATGATAAACAAACGTTTAATCTTCTTTTGGCAATGAAAATCCTAGCTACTAAGGAAATAAAGTTAAGAATCTTTCTGCAAAGAGCACAGAGCACACGCTAAATGCACTGTCCTAAATGAAACCAAGCAGTCAAAATACAAATGCACATGCATGTATTTGTTTTTCAGCCTTCTTAATGTATGAATGATGATAATAAAGCTATGTGCAAATCTGATTTTTTTTCAAAGCAATAGTACTCAACAAATTTCTTTTCAAAATGAAGTGAAGATAAGAGAGACACTTTGCGATTTCGAAATGAAAATTGCTTTTCAACACTTTAAAAATTATTAATTCAAATCATATGCAATATTAACTGTATAATCGACTATCATAAACAATGGGATTGTCTTCTAAAAGTGAAAATGACAGCTACGACACTTTCAGATCCAGAAACGACAGTTCGACTATGCTACTTTTTGGCAAAAGAGAACTGAAAATGGTGCACAATACATAAAAACACTTACAGTTCTTTGCACTAAGGAGGTGGAATAATGTGAGAAAAGGGGGTTTTCATAGACATACACTGACTACAGACAACAAAACTCCTGAATAGGACTGAAAACAGTGATAAAAAACCATAGTCTGAAGGTAAAGTTAACCTTCCCTGACCATCGCACCTGTCACACTGTGAAATCAGTATGCAGCGCACCTACTGCACTCAGGAAGTGCGATGCATACAGTCTGCCTTGAAGGCAGGGTGCAATGGTACCAGTGCGAGACTTTAAACAAGTGTTCGCTCACAGTTTGCAATTCAGTTCAGGGATTTAGGCCGAGTAAGTAATGTTCAATATATGTAAAACATAGGGGTGATCTAAAGAGGTTACTAGAGCCACCACTTAGGGCAATTAGACTGTTCTCAAATCGATTGTTTAATTCATAAACAAAACCTGGAGATAGACTGAATCAGCGTTGATCTACTTTGCATTTCTATAACAAATGCAGTTCGAAGGGTAGCTGGCTTGGCTTCAGGCTCCATCTGTAAGTTTATAAAAGAAACAAAGACAGATAGGCTAACAAACAATCTAGTCAGTCCCCAATGGAGTCGCCATTTTGTTACTGGGAACAATGTCCACTCGGATGCTGGTATTCCTACTAAGACTGGTAGCTATCTTAGAAACAAACAAGTAAAGTCTACTTTCGTTTTCCTTTATGAAAATAGACAAGAGGGAAACCAAGGAGACCAACCTTAGTCTTGCGCTTGATTTCCTCTCCTTCCTGATAGAGCTTTGCCGCTTCTTCTTCGTCTGCCCAGCTTCAAAGAGCACCTGTGGAATCACAACAAAATTCTACTATCGAAGAACAAAGATCTATATTCATAAATAACACAGCACCAGATGTGTGTTAACCATACAAATGCATATATAAACAAGTACACAAGAATATGGAGGAAAACTTGAATAGCTTTATTAAGATGAAAAGTAGCAAGAGGATTACAACCATATGTTCTGACCAAGCATCATCCTCCAGCTAGAAAGCCTTCTTCACCTCAAGCAAAGCTAGTTCACCCAACACTATGAAATGTACACCAGAAAACCAACAAAACTTCTCTATAAGATACAAAATTCCAGCCTCTGGATCTCTGTGATGAGGGATCCATATATAGATGATTATAGGGAGGTGAGTCATCTTCTGGGATCTTGATTGGTTTCTTCTCTCTGATAGTTCCTGCTTTCACTTGGAGAATGATGATCTCTTACTCATCCCTGTTCGAAAACAGAGAGGCAAGTGTCAGAGGGGAAGCTTCTAGAAGATTCCATGATCTTCCACCTCACATTTTGTCCCTGCCATTTGTCCATTCCCTACCATCGCACCCTACAGAGGAGAAATTTAGTATGCATCGCACCTTGTACACTGGGAAGGTGATATGCATCGCACACTCTGCACTGGGCTTTTAGTATGGTCCAGTTTTGACCATTTATGAGCAGTTTTTAGTGGAGAACTTCTAGGAGATGACATAATCAGCTGACCTTGCTCCTGTAGGGAGTGAAGCAACACTTTTAGGGACTTACGAACCCTCATTTTATGGACATTTATGATTGGGGTTGAAGTGCCCAAAAATTTCTATAACACATTTGTGTTATGTGCAACATGCTTACAACTGAGCAAAACATTCTTCTACAAAGAGATATCCTTTTGAGACTTGTTTTGGTTTCACACCAATGTCTCCCTTGGATTTTGTCTTTGGTAAAGACATAGTAGTTAATGGACACAATGATATCGACAAGGAAACCAAGTTAATTGAACAAATCCAAGAGATTCACAAAGCAGTGCAGGAATAGCTAAAAAAGAGCCAAGCCAAATACAAGGCAAGGCATGACAAGCATCATATGGAGCATAGTTTCCAAGTTGGTGATCAAGTCTGGCTGTATATCAGCAAAGACAGAATGCAAGGTGAGGTAAAACGCTAAAGCCAATAAGGTATGGACCTTTTAGGATACTTGAGAAAACTGGTGAGAATGCTTTTTGCTTTGATTTACCAACTTACATGCACATCTACTCAATCATTAATGCAGACAATTTGAGACTATTTGAACCTTCATTAATTGAAGATCCTGAAGAGTTGAGTCAATTGCCTTCAATTGATGATATGTTACCTGAATATCTTAATGAATTGCAGGAAGACATAGTTCTAGACAGGAAGGTGAGGACAACGTGTAGGGGAGATGTTGCGTACCTCAGGATTGGACTCAAGGGTTCAAAGCCAAGCAGTGCAAAATGGATAGAGATTGGACAAGTGAGACAACTATACCCTCACTTAGTTGATGCTTAAAAACCAAATTTTGGTGGTCCAAAAGCTTTTTCAGTGGGAAGGCCGTGATCCGAATTGGATCCTTAAACATTTCCATGACTATTTCAACTTATGTCAGGCTTCAAAATCTTATGAATGATGAGCTTATTAGATATGACCTCTGGACAATGGCAATTTGTGGCCAGCACAGAACAACGAGGACCTTTGGTCAAAGCGCGCTGACCGTTGGCCCATGGAGACCGTGCATGGATGAAAATTGGCAATCAGAAGTCGAGATCCGAAAACAGAGGTAGTTTCTGATATGCGATTAGTGCTTTGCGCTAATCGCGTATCGCAGGGCAAAACTCTCAGTGAAGGAAAGCCCCGAGCACTCGGTCACAAGGATAACAGGAAATCGTGTGGAAACCATCATAAGGCGGGTCTCGCACCCAAAATGGGCAGGATATCACGTGCACTTCGAGCTGTATGCGGGTTTGGCTGAGTTCAACGTGATGCCACACACCAGGTGACACACGTCCATTGGATGTGAGAGAAAACCGCTTACATCGCATGAGTAATGGTCGAGCAACTTACTCGTGCGATATAGATGGAGACTGTAGGATCTAGAGGCTCTAGATCAACGATGAATAATCAACCCGATGGAAGACCAGATTTGACGAGGAAATAGACTGAGGTACATGAGATTTGAGGTCCGACATCACTGATGAGTTTACAGAGGAACAGTTTTGCGGGCAATCCTAGAGCAATGGAAATAACGACCGTTCAATGAGCACTGACACTCTGTTCATGAGGAAACAGGTGGCCACCTCTTTGTGAAGCGTTAAACAATGATGACGATGTAGGGCAGGGGAATTCCAATAGACAGAGGCATGCAATCCAGAGAGTCGGGAAGCGGAAACGAATAGTCAGGGAGAAGATTGACTTTAAGCCACGAACAGACAAAAATCAGGGGTAATAGAAGAAAGAAGTGAATTGCAAAGAATAGAGAAGCCAAGCTAACCTGCAGAGAAAAGGCAACATCGAGCAGTCAGAACAGAGAGAGTCCGAGAGTCTATGAACTCTAGAGAAGGCTTGAGAGGTTCAAGCAACTCCTCTGTGTAAATCTATCAGGTATTGAGTACCAAATTGGACTCATACCATTGAGATCAGTCGAGGTCGAGATTCAGTAAGGGGAGTCTGTGTACTCTAGAGACTTGGGGGATCCAAGTAGAATACTACTGATCATTCTTTGTTAAGTGAGACTCAAAGTAAGCTCCTTATTGTAAAACCTCTTTAAGACACAATAGAAAAGGCCACCGCTGAAGGCTAGACCCGGAGACATAGCCCAGGAGGATTGGGTGAACTCCTTATTAAATTTGTTGTGTTTTGTATTTGCTTATTGTGTTTCTCTTACTGTTCCAAGTGCCTGTGTATTTCGTAATCTTATCGATCTGTTGCTTAAAATAACATAGGCGCACCCGAGCACATGGGTCTGTAATAACTTCATTAATTAACAGAGATCATTCACGAGTGATTTCAGATCAAAAACTTCTTTTCATTATCCGAATTGAACAATAGAATTTACAAGAATGTTAAGTGCAAACTACTACACCTTTTGTAGGGAAAGCAACAAATAATGAATCCATACAGGTGAGGATAGTTTTAGATAGAGGAGTGATGACTTGTTGTAGAGTTTTGTGAACCCAACGTTTCTGACTACCAAGTGAGTCCATCATCAGGGGGGGATGTGTTAATAGATATTCTTAAGATATTAAGATCTTAAGAATATTTATTGACGCATCCTCCCTTGATGATGGACTCACTTAGTAGTCCGAAACGTTGGGTTCACAAAACTCTACAACAGGTCATTCCTCCTCTATCTAAAGAGATTTTTCTTTTCTATCTTTATAAGGAAAACCTGTTAGGATGAATTCTGCTTGAAATACACAACTGAGAAAAAATTTCAGAAAACTCAGAGGAAAGAGGGAGTCTCTAGCCATAGATTTACCCTAAAACCGTAACTCGTCCTAAGAACTTGATAGATAGAATTGTAATTACTTTTCGAAATAATTAGGAATTGACTAAATAAGTAAGAAATGCTCTATTGTAAAAATCTCCCGAACGAAATCGAGGATTTCAGTGTAGACTACCAGTCATAAGTAAAATCAAAAGGCTTCATTAAGATTTTCTCAGTATTCATATAAAACAAGGAACAAAGAGTCTTTTCTCAATACACAGAAAATAGAGAATCTCTTAAAAGAATTATATCCAATGCAAATAGAAGCCAATATTCCATACATCCTAAACATCCAACTCTTACTAATGGAGGTGACAAAACATATATAGAAACATAGTACCCAGAACTGTATTCTCTCTCGCCAGGGTTTGAATCTATTCACCCTCGCCCATAAGAAAATATACAAATGATCTAAAGACCCGGTCGATAAGCTGGAAAATCATGCTTCGAATAAGTACCTGGAATAAAAGTAATAAGGTCTTTACGTCGCCCAGAGAGCCGAACGACAGTCTTGGCTAGCACCTTGCCCATTACATTGTTCCTAGAAGAAGCCTCCACTTCGACAGGATGGGAAGACAAGGATTTAGTAAGCATCACCGATAATCTTTTGCAAAGGGAAACGATAAAAAAATCAACAATACCACCATTAGTTACCTCATAAACGCATGAGGGAAAATCTTCGGTTAATATATCTGTGCTATGAAATCCAGAAGACCTTAACGACCAATTAGAGAAGCTAGGACCTTAGAAAACACCACAGAAAACATGAACTCTCAGAGGTTCTGCAAAATTTTACCAGTGAACACCCAAACCTGGAACAAACTTCCCAGAATGCTACCCAAAAACATGAACTGAGTGAAATGAATGGCGACCATACCGAAATGGAGGTTAGAAACCCCAGTTTTTCTCTCCACTATCCATTCCAGCAGCAATGCTAAGGCCGTCAATTTAGAGTGGATCCCAACGTTACAATGAGTGGGGTTCGGTGGTATTAACTCCAACGAAGTACCACTTAGGCCGAACAACGATCAACCAAGTTAATGCAAATTGGAAAAATCACAAGTTAAGGATTAACACGGGACAAAACTTGCACTCCCATCACCGATGGCATTAACATTTGTACTAGGGTCCATAAATGAAAAGTGTGAGAGGGCAAGTGGACTTGGAAAGGGAGCCACCATGAGGGACGAACAACTGTCCTCATAACAAATCTAAAATTGTGGTGAACCTGTAGACTAAGGTTCGAATGATATCATGTTTGTAATCACTAATCAATGTTTATAATTGCAATTGTTGCAATAATTTATGTATTAAAATATTTGTATAAATGATTATGCTCTTAGACTAATAGTAGATGTAGTATTGTTTTGAGGTGTAAGTAATTGTTTATTATTATTATATTGCATTAGATGTGTGACATTAATATTTAATTTTCTTAAAAAATATATAATTAATAATTCAATTTTAAAATATAAATATTATAATATTTAATTTAATGTTAATTAAATTTTATTTTTAATATATTTTTTTTGATTTTTTTATATCTGGGAAAATATTTAAAAAATTAACAAACCCTTTCTTAATAGATTCATGTTTTAAAAGCATATGCATCCTTTATTAAAGTTCTTGAATTATGAATAAACCGGTCTTTAAAGACTTATCCACTTTATTTAAATAGTTAGTATCTAAGATCCTTACAACTAGCATTTGGTAAGAATGGTATGTATTATATTTTTTTTGCTAAAGCAAGAGTGTTTCCTTCTCATTAATTAATTCAAAAATGGCAAATATATGTTACACACCACGACATTGAAGCCTACAGGATCAACCAGGGCCCTCCAAGCTTCAAAAACCGGGGCTTGGGCCCGCAAACTTATGCAACCCCCAGTGACCATAGGATCTGAATCAAAAGATTACATGGTTGAGGGGAAAAATCAGGAACTCAACTAGCACACCTTTTAACAAACACAAAGGACCCGAAAAGGTTTCAAAACCATATTAAAGGTCCAAATGTGTCCACCCAAGGAAATAAATTCTGGGAAATTTTACCGCCCGAAACCCATGAGAAGCGAGTGAGAACCCACCAAGATTGCAATGAGCTTAGAGGATAACACTGCCAAATAGGTCGATGAACCGTGTCTGTAGATCTTCACAAGCAGTATCCAATGGTTGAGGAGAATATCGGGCGGAGAAGAAGCACGAGGAAAACCCGCTCGATGTGGGCGGTTTTCTCTCTCCTCCCGCTGCCACATGTTGATTGATGAGTGACATTGGGGGCAAACCTTGAAATACCGCTTAGGGGAGCGGGGACGCCTGAAAACCACTAAACCGCTAAAACTCTGTTTTCCTTAAAAAAACATGTGCTCTTTCTCCTCTTCCTTCCATCCATTTGTAAGACCCAAACACGTCGACTCTGAGGTCCACTACTTGTTCAACCATTATCCTCCATCAACTTAATTTCCAAATTGCTGCTTCTTCATACTATGATAATGTTCCCTATCTGCGTTTGCCAGAATGTGGTAGTCCTCACGCAGTTTCCCTGCGGTTGCTAACTCCCACCTGCATTTACTATTATCTTTTTTACAAAGCACCCCCTCATTCGCCAGCCGATCTGCTAATCTGTTGGCATTTCTGCAAACATGAACAAAAATTAGTGTTCTCAAGATTCTTAGATGTGATTGAATACGATGATAGACTTGCAAAAGTCTCTAGTGGTTTGAGACTTTTTCTGGTGCTGAGCCATTTAGTATTTTTTTAATAGAATTAATTGTTAATTCAGAGTCTACCTCTATGATTGTGTTATGCATATTAAGATCCATCAGTATCTCTAAGCAATGCTCTATGGCCATTATTTCTGCCATATTGTTGCTAACATTCCCTAAATGACAATGAAAGATGACTTTTATATTTCCCTTGTTATCTTTTATAACTCCACTATAAGCTGCAGCCCCCGGGTTTGCTTTTGGGGATCCATGTATATTGAATTTCAAAAATCCAGGGAGGGGTGGTTATCAGTAAGCCTTCCCCACTAAAGAGTGTGTTGCAATCTTGTTTGTGCCCTGGGGGACAAGCTTATGGAGACCTAAAAGCAAACGAATGTGGGCCTCCTGGTGAGAAGGAGGATTCTCGGGAGGTTGCTTTTGAAGGGTGTTTACAATTTATTTGAGCTATCTTAAGAGCTGAACTATGATGCTTTGGGTTGTGCCAAATTTATCATCGAAAATTCTGTTGCTGTGTTCTTTCTAGACATTCTAGATAAAAAAGCTTGGAATCAGAGTCCAGGTTGTGTTGATTGTCTCATTTTAAGATAGTTTTTTCTTCCAATTCTTTAAAGTTTTAAAGATTTTGTTTTCATCCCTGTCAGTTTGCCTTAAGATTGAGGCAACCCAGTTGCATAAAGTTGAGGTAAATGTGCAGAGATTGAGAAAGTTGTCCATCATTTCTTCATGAAGACCACATAACTAGCATTTAGATGGTCTAGCAAAGCCTTTCTTTCTAAGATTTTCCCAAGTCAGAATATTTTTGTGTTGTACCATCCACATAAACATTTTGATTTTCATCCAATGAGGGTTCTGCCATAAGTCCTTCCATATTTTGTTAGGGTTTGGAAAGATATGTCTAGTGGAAATTCCTTTGGCTTCTTTGAGGTTAAATTTGCCCTTACTATTTCTTCCCCATCTTAGTTGGTTAGTAGAAGTTGAGATCAAATTTTTTCTCTTTTCCAGGATCACTGTAAGAGCTTTAGCTTGGGCCTTCAGAGGGGTCTCTTCACTATAAACTGGTACCTCCCATGTTCTCCATTTTCCATTGTTCCTTGTCTAATCCCAATAGTCATTGACCCTTTGTAGCCCTTTGTTGACAGTATCTTCTTTGAGAATGTCCAGTCCTTATTTGCATAGGTTAGGTTCCTACTGCCACTTATCCTCCCAAAACCAGGCTAAGTTCCCATTTCCAATCTCCCAAAAACTATGTTTCTGAACTAAGGCTCTGTTCTCCCAAGATTTGCTCCAAATATGAGAGCCCCTGATGTGTCCTTTCATTTGAATATGGTCCCCTTCCTACCAGTCATTTTCATATTTTTGTTTCTAGAGTTCGGCCCATGGATTTCTTGTTTCCTTTAGCCATCTCCACCAAAGTTTCCCCCCCAAAACTTTACTGAGAGTTTCTGGGTCATGGAGACCCAAACCCCCATGAGTTTTGGGTTTGCAAAGCTTGTCCTAGGCTACCAGAGCCCATTTCTTTTTTTCTTCCCCTTTTCCCCAAAGAAAATCTCTTTGAATATTCTTGATTTGTTGTAAAACTCCTTTTGGGACAAGAAGAGCCGAAAACATGTAGATTGGAATGGTTTGCAGGACCGCCTTAGTGAGAACTAGCATGCCTGTTAAATTCAAAGATCTACTTGTCCATTTACTGAATTTGTCCTTTAGTTGATTAGTCACTGTCTCCCAAACTTCCTTGCTCAGAGGTTTGTCAGTGAGAGGTATTCCCAGATATTTGGAGGGAAGATGGTCTTTGAAAGCCGAGAATTCTGGAAAGATTTCTTTGAATAGCAATATTAGTGTTGAAAAAGAAAACTTTTGATTTTGTGAGGCTTACCTCTGTGCCAGTAGCCATAACAAAATCATGCAGAATTTGTTTGAAAGCTTTGGCTTCTTTGACCGCGGGTGTGCCCTGCAACATGGTGTCATCTACAATTGTTGATGAGTCAAAGAGTCTCCGTCTTGGGTTAGCTTGAGACCCTAGATTCTTCCTTCCACCTTGGCTGAATTAATCACTTTGCCTAATAAAAAGAAAGGGGGAGAGTGGATCTCCTTTTATGAGACCTCTTGAAGGCCAAAAGGATCTGGAAGGAGAGCCATTGAGAAGGATGGAAAATATAGCATAGGTAAGCAGAGCCATAACCCATCTTATCCAATTATGGTCAAAGCCATACGCTTTTGGTACTTCCCTGATGTATGACCAGCTTAACTTATCATAAGCTTTCGCTAGGTCAAGTTGTATGGTCATACCTGCTTGCTTATTATTCTTGAGAGAGTGCAACACTTCATGAGCTTGAATGATGTTATTGAGAATTTGCCTTCCTTTCACATATCCAGTTTGCTCCTCAGACACGAGAGTTGGAAGAAGGGTCTTGAGTCTATTTGCAATTACTTTAGAGATGATTTTGTAAACAACATTGCATAAATCTATGGGCCTGAATAAATCTGGTGTCATAGCTTTTTCCTGCATAGGAATTAGGGCTATGAAGGAGGCATTTAGTGATTTTAGAAATGTTTTTGAATTTCTCGAATCCTCCACCACCTCAAGGATGTCATGTTTGACTATTTCCCAGCCTGCCTTGAAGAAGTCTACATTGAAACCATCTGGGCCTAGAGCTTTCCCATTGTGCATCTCTTTGATTACTTCATTGACCTCCTCTTTCATCATTGGCCTGTTGAGATAATAATTATCTTCCCTGGTCACTAGTTTTGGAATGTGTTAAGTGAAGCTTTTAATGAATAGATATCCGTCTAAGATGGGCTCTTCTGCAATGTTTTGAAAATGTTGTACCAGAATGGATTCCATATCTTTATGCGTGCTCAGCTCTTTCCCTTGAGGATCTATGAGTTTTGTAATCCAATTATGAGCCCTATGTTCCATGGTAGATTTGTGAAAAAACCTTGTATTTCTTTATCCTTCTTTAATCCATTGCACTCTTGATTTCTGTCTCCAGAAGATCTCTTCCTGCTGACATCTATTGTCCCATTGGAGAGAGTCAACTTGCACTGTCCTATGCTCAGTGAAGCCTTCCATGATGATAATTTGGTTAATTTTCTATAATTTTTGTTCCACTTCTCTTTTGGCTTTAAAAATATTTCCAAACTCATTTTTGTTCCATTCTTTAAGTTTGAGCTTGATATATCTGAGTCTCTGTTGCAGAAGGAACATTTTCGTGCCTTGAATGGGAAAGTCTTCTGTCCACCATTTGTCAATATTGGTGATGAAGCCAAGGTGAGTAAGCCAAACATTCTCGAACCTGAAAGGTCTATTCCTTGGAGTGCCAATAAATGAAGCTTCTAGCTAAACATGCCAGTGGCCCGATCCTCCAAAAGGAAGGATAAAATCATTCAAGTTAAGGCCAGAGAGAAATAGGTCCTCCGAGATGATGAATCTATCTAGTTTCGAGGCAACTTGGGAAGCTCCTCCCCTCTTATTGTTCCAAGTGAATGTACCATTTACTATTTCCATGTCCACTAGCTTCATGTTGATTAGGAAGTTCTGGAATGCAATGGAGCCTCTGCCTAGTGTTTTGGTCCCTCCCTTTTTTTTTTTTTTTTTGTGAGAGATTTGATCATGTTGAAGTCTCCTCCTAGAATCCAGGGCATTACCAGGTGTCTCTCTCTCAGTTCCTCTAGTGAAGTGAGAAGCCTGAGCTTGTCTTTAGGTTTTTGAGGACCATATACATTCGTGATCATATAGATCTGCTTATCACCTAAAGGTTGGATAACCATTGAGAGGTAGTTCCTGGATGCTTCAACATCCAGAATTCTAAATTTCTGAGGATTCCAAAGAGTGAGAATCCCACCTACTGTATTGTTAGCTTTGACTTCTAGGTGCTCATATTTAATAAACCATTTGCTGTGTATCTCCCAGATTTTGTCTATTGAACATTTTGTTTCCTGTATAAACACCATATCTGGGTTTTCTTCTTTTATTCTATTGTTGATATTTCTTTTTTTCTTTTACTTCCTAGACCCATAATATTCCAGGTTGTGAGCTTCATGATGATGGGTTTGTAAATGAGTAACTGGTGAGATATTTCATCTTGCTTGAGTTGATCATGAGTTTCCCACACTCTGTCGGCAGCTCATTTTGTCTCTTCCTTCCTCTTTTTTTGCCTGGGTTCTTGGTAGAGTGTCCTGATGCTTCCTCCATTGATTTGACCTCTTTGTTCTCTTGGATATCATGGATCCTTTTGACTCCAATAGTCTTTGTTTGAGATCTCTAGAGGAAGAGCTGTCGTACTCTATTAAACTCCTCTTTTTGTAGAGAGTCAATCCCCTTGTTGGTTCCCTGGTAGAGGAACTTTTCTAGGTCAACATTTTCCCTCTCAAGAATCTCCTGTAGTTCATGGTCCTCTGTCCCAACTTCACTTGGGGTCATTTCATGTTCCCTGCCAAGTTCCATATTGTTTGGTAGATTCTCCTTTTGTTCGTTGTTTTCATGTATGATTTCCATGTTGTCCTCTTTTTCCCTCTCTATGGGATTGATCTCTGGTACATTGTCCTTTCCATTGTTCTCTCCTTCTTCTTCTAAAATCTTGAAACTGTTACGACTTGGTAGCTTGTTCTCACTAGGTTTCTTTTGGTACTTTCTTCACCCTCCTTTCCCTCTACCTCCCATCTTGGTGAATCCTTTAGAATCTTTGCCTGTGTTGGTTCTCAGATTATTCTCCATTTTGTTTTGTGAGCAATCTCTAAAGAGGTTCCCATGTTCATGACATTTACGACATCTGAAAGGGACATGTTCATAGTCCACCACCTGTACCCATTCCGCATCATAGACTTCTAGAACAACTTCATCTGGAAGTACTCCTAATAGAAATTTCCACACATATGCGGGTGAAGGAGGTATATTTACCTCGCAGAGTTGCCTTTGATATTTTTAGAAAATGCCCTAATTTATTGCCTATAGCTTTTAAGGATTTAGGCAGCCAATAATCTAGAGGTAAGGAGTATAGTCTTATCCATTTCAAGACCGATGTGAACGTTTCTCATTTCAGGACAAAGTTCATCACCCAAGGTCGCATGTATAGGCCTAAAACAACATAGAAGTAGGGTCCTCCTTCGAACACTCTATCTTTGTCCTCTAGGTTAGTGAAAAACATTGTGAAGAAACCCTTGGACCCTAGATTTATTTCTCCCTTTGGTTTCCAGTTGTTTCTTATCCATGTAACAGGTTCTTCTCTGTCGGCCATATACCCATAAACTTACATATAACTGCGTAAGTTTCCATGTGATCTCTATGCACCTGCAGTGCAAGATCATTTAGAACCACCTAAGGTTTAATGGTTGACTTGGGTTTACAAGGTACCATTGCAGATTTGTACTCGTTTCTCTTACTACTGTCTCTTGGTCTCTCCTCCCTCTTGACTGCCCCATGAGTCTCTTCTTGTTCATTGGATTTGTTGCTTTCTGGCTTTCTTGCGTTTGCCTTCTTTTTTTCGGCCTCCGTAGGTTTCGTGAATCCATTCAAAGTTGCCTCCTTGCTTCTACCTGATACTACGTTACCGTAGGAGGGAGTGGAACTCCCTCATTGTCCCTCCATTGTTACCAACTCACTCTTGTTGCTTTCTGTTCTTAACCCTAACTTCTCTCCCTCTAGCATCCGATGGAATGGTATGTATTATAATATTTAATTAACTTTGTTAAATTTTAAAATTTTATGTTTTTGAATTCCTTTATGTTTGAAGAATGGTATTTAAAAATTAAATATTTAAGGAGTCAAGTTCTTAAAACTCAGGTTTATGTAAGGAGTTCATGAAGTTGCCATTTACTCTTATATGAGCAATATATTTTAGTTATATATACAAAAATATGTTACAAACATGTGTTTAGAGGCCATTAAGATCGAGTTAATCTCCTAAATCTTTTCAGTATAGGTTTTAGAGATTTTTATTCTTATAAGTATGAGCCAGATATCTTAGTTATATATACAAAAATATGTTACAAACATGTTTAGAGGCCATTAAGATCGAGTTAATCTCCCAAATCTTTTCAGTATAGGTCTTAGAGCCTTGTTTATATTTAGAAACAATATATAAACTAATAGTAATTCCAGAAACCAAATAAACCAAATATTTGTAGAGCTAATAATTTTCTCATATTAGTTTTTAGAATATAATATACATTCTACTATAAGAAGGTTGCATAGGGTAGTCCAACACTGCCTAAATTAAAGAAATAAATCTCAAAACTCAGAACTAGACTTACCATGACCATCAACCATAATGTAATTTAAGACCAAAAAGACCTAAGAATCCTATCAAGATACCTTGGCTAACTATCCTCATTATTGAATGAAATGGGATGTTAGGATGTGCTTATGGATGTGAATGCCAATTTATTATCTCTTGCTAAGTAGCCAAGCATGTTTATAGTATCAACATATAGTTCTACAGTGTGGGTAGTGTATCTCTTCTTGGAGTGAATCATATTTTTCAACAGTGAGAGGATGTCTAGAATGTTTTTAAGGAGGTGTTTTTGTTACTTTATATGGCTATCCACATTACAAGTTATCATTTTCATGATGTGCTAGTAAAAATACATTGTTATATTATATTTGGTGATTCTATTGCATGAAATGCTTGTGTACAAGACCAACTCTGTTTCCTTATCCATAATTTCATTGTGTGGTTTTCCTATGATAACATATCCTTTCCTCAAGCTCACTCAATTGTTGAATAATAACAAGCTTGAGCCTATAATTAGATCCTTCTATGTTGATGGGCTAAGGATTTTTTCCTTTCTAACTTAAGGCTTTGGTGGTCTCCCCTTACCTATTATTCTAGGTAGAGTGGCCTTCTTCCCACCACTTAGATCACCAAGGTCACTAGGATTAAATTTGTATGTAATGGAGGAGTTTAGCCAACCATTCTACATGCTTTTATTATTGATTAAACTATAGCATCTTCTCAAGGGATTAACAATGACATCCCTTGTCTCCATTCTATATTCTATGAAAACAAACTCAACCATATATGTTAGGAAAAGAACCAATAATTTCCATGATGCCTCCCCTAATTCCATTCATGCATCATTCATCATTTTTGTGAATACTAGTGCCATGATCCATCAACTTGAGTACCAAGCCATTTCCAAAAACCTCCTAATATCTTATCATATGGGTTGGATTAGGCTAGATATCAATCTTCCACATTTCAAGTGCTTCCACTTCACTAGATGTATTCCCATGCCATGGGGATAATCAATCCTACCACCTCATCTAGGTGAGTGACATTCTCTCAATTGATTTTAAGGTGGTCTCTTTTGAATCTTCTACTCACTACATCCTCCCATTCGAAATGTGAGTCTCTTATTCCATATGAATGTGCCTTGTCCATAAAATATTAAACTAATTAGATTGTTGATATTTTTACATGTGAATATTGAGTGGCCTTAATGTGCATGATGTTGTTGGCTATGGCTTCTAGGCTTGGTGGGAAGTTGCAACTAATGAAGACTTCTATTGGGGTAGATTTAGTGAATTGGGATAGCCTAACTAGATGTCTATTTGAATCCCTTCTTCCAAGGCTCACAATCCAAATTGAGTTATTGGTGTCATGTCCCCTGTAGCCAAAGTAGATATGAAGGATGGATCCTTTGTTATTTATAGAGGTTCCACCTATCCCAATTGGTCGGAGATTCCTTTGGAGGCCCCATTGATGTTGAGTTTGATATTGTTTTTATTCAGTGGTTGAGGGAAAGGGTGGGGAGCTACTAGAGAACATGCGAGATTTTTTTTTGAGTGTCCACCACTTATTGAGTGAGTATATGACCACTACCAATGACAATAGGATGTGAGGATTTATCATTCCTAATATATTATTTTTTTGGTCCTCCTTTTTCCATCACATGACTTGACTAAACTCCTAAAGATTATTTTTTATGATTATCCAAAGCTCTTTGATGCCCCTCTTTTGATTTGGGAAGATTCAATTATTGTATTCCCTCTCTATTTTCCAAAAACGAAAATATGAGAGGAGGATCAAGAGTCTCTGATGATAATGAAAGTGAAGGGTTCATATCACTAATGTTATAAGGTAGCTAGAAGGTCATTCCTGATTCTATACAATTATTTGAATTTAATCGAACTTATATCCCAGAGAAAGGTTGCGACATGACCTCTTTTGAAGTGGTGCTCAATTATTTCCTCTTATAATTCACATATCAAGCACAAGAAGCATCTTAGTAAGATATAATTTTAACATGTCCTAGGTTAGTACCTTCTTGCATGTGAGTGGATAAAGAAAGGTTTCAATTTTCTTTCAAAGTGTTGGGAGCTAGATATAGTTCCTTATGTTAAAGTAACTAGGATAAGTGTATTCCACAGTGGCTTGGGGCTAGAGTGTGGGATAATATCCTAAAGGGACTTGGGAAATAAATTAAATTTATGAGATTTAAAGTTATGATATAAAGTGAACTTTAAGTCAGTCAATGAAAGATTAAAACATAGTGGTTGGATCATGATGGGCTAAGATCAAATCCTAGCAATTGATCTTGGAGCCTAGTTGGAAGGTCAAGAATCAAACCCATTTGTCTTCTCAACTAGCATGAATCCCAAGGAGATCTCCTTCTTCAATTGCGTGAGAGACACAAAAGGCTAAGGGGATAGGTCAAGTTGAGGAGAAGGTGAAGGAAACTAGAGACACACATTCCAAGGTAGATAAGCACTAATTTCCAAGCAGAAGGAGTGGCATGCAAATCGAGGAAGAGGTACCAAATTGAGAGGAATGTACAACACCATTAAATAAGACCATATGTCACATTTATTACTGGTTGTGTAATCTATTTTGTTCATTGTTCACGCATAGAAATTGAGGCAAAATTCTGAATTTTCATGCAATGCATTTGGAGGTGGATTTGAGCTATTTTTTCTAGACACAAAATTCAAGGAGGATCTACTGCATTTAATGCTATAAGCAGGCCATACAATTATATGAAATTATGGGTAGATTTTGGCACAAAAATCAAGGAGGATTTTTGGCACAAATTTCAAGAAAAGGGGTTTCTAATTGGTTGAATAATTTTTTGTTAAATTACATTGAATTTCTTTGTTGTGAAGAATTTTCTGAGAGCTCAAAGAATGACAAAATCTCTTTCCTTCACTAGTTTTCCCTCTAAGGTATTTATAGTGACAATTTGTCCAAAATTTATGAGTTCTGTTGATGAGTTTGGTGTTCATAATTTGTTGATTTCAAGTTCAAATTTGTGTCTGTGATTTTATTCATAAAAGTTAGACCTCTATCTATTGAGTTTTATGCAACTTTTTTGAGTAGTTTTTATTAGAACAATTATCTGTGTTTAGACAAAGTGTTTTATGAAATTCCTATAGGATATTTATGAGCTATAGGTTGATTTGTGGGTGTATTTTCTCACATGGTATCAAATATTGGTTGCTCAAATTAAATCAATTCTATTCATTAGAGGAATATTTTTGGTATTTGTGATGACTATTGGTTTGAGGATAGATTGGAGGGGGCAAGTAATTTTCGCCCATGGAAAGCAAGGATTAGTATTTTTCTAGAGGAAAATGAAGTGGTGACATCCTTAATCATGACTATGTTATTGCTATATATGTGGTAATGTTGTTTTTTTATAATAGGAAGAATGTGAAATGTAAGATAATTATCATTGATGCCATCAAAGACCATGTGATTCCTCATGTCACTAGTAAGACACATGCAAAGGAGATGTGGGATTCTCTTTTCAAAATGTACGAGAGTTCAAATTAGAACTAGAAATTAAGGTTGAGAGAGAAATTGAGGAACACCAAGATGTTGAAGACAAATATAATCACCCTCATACCTCACCAAAGTATCTCAGGTTCATGATGAAATGGGGGCTATTGCAGAGAAGATAAATGATGATGAGTTTTTTAGAGTAGCCTTAAATGGCTTCTTTAAACCTTGGGACAATGTTTTCTATGGAATTGTTGCATGAGAGAATTTTATTAATTGAGAAATATTATGGGATGATTTCATGTAGGAGGAGTTGAGAGTTTGCTCGAGTTATAATAGCTATCAACATGGAGAGGACAAGGAGAATGTTCTCTTGCTATGTTATGAAACCATATCACAAAAAGATAGAAAAGATAGATCAACACCTTAGAAATAAGCCTCTTTTAGGGGGAAACCTCCTTTACATTACAAAAATGAACAATTCTTCGATGATTCAAATGAAAAAACCTCATTTTTATATATAGGAGTCTAAGGGGTCACAATATAACCAAAGACAACCTAACAACAATAATATAAAGGCACAAAAATAATAATAGTTGGATTCTATGGGGCACAATAACAATATGGGGACAATAACGGCACAACAATAACAATAAGGGATACAACAACAATAGTAATGGGGGAATCACTAGTATTATAGGGACCTAACATGCCCCTCTCCTTCAAAAAAGTGTTGTCCTCAACACTTGAGTAGTTCTGGATGCTTCTGTATAAAATTCTCATCCTCCCATGTGGAATCTTCAATGGTAAGTTCTTCCACTTGATGAGATACTCTGAAATTGATTGATTTCGTAGTTGTTGAGTTTTTGTTTCTTTGACTGCTTTAGGTTCCAATATGATTTTTCCTTCCTCATCAAGCTCTGGCTATAACCTTCTTTAAGAACGAGGCATGGAAAAATGTGTGCAATCAGGAAGTTGCAGGAAGCTCCAATTTGTATGCCATAGTACCTATCTTTTGTAACACCTTGTACAAACCATAATACTTTGGTGATAATTTATTATCCTTCTTAGCTTGCTTGAGGGACATTTGTTTATATGGTTGTAACCGTAGGAATACCTAATCACCTACATCAAAACTTCTTTCGCTGCGATGTTGATCTACTTGTTGTTTCATTCTATTCTGCGCCAAGGTGAGGTTATCCTTTAAGAGTTGGAGAACTTGTTGTTGATACTCGATGTGATCTTCCACTGCTTGAAACTTAAAATTTTCTCTTAAATATGATGTGATGGATGGTGGATGATATCCATAAATTGCCATAAATAGGGTCATTTTTGTTGCAATATGGAAGTGTTATACCACCATTCAGCTAGAGGCAATCATTTGACCCATTGTGTCTGTTTGTCAGATACAAAGCAACGAAGATATCCTTCCAAACATTTGTTTACTATCTCAGTTTGCCCATCAAATTGAGGATGATAAGATGAGCTATGATCTAATTAAGTACCAAGACAAGAAAATAATTTTGTCCAAAAATTTCTAGTGAAAATGGGATCTCTGTCACCTACAATAATCTTTGGGTTTCCATGTAGCTTTTGAATTGTTTCCATAAATGCAATAGAAATTGTACTCGCTCTAAATGGATGAGATAATGCACACAAGTGTGCATACTTGGTAAGTCTGTCAAATACCACCATGATAACACTCTTTCCTTCGGACTTGGGTAAACCTGTGATAAAATCCATTGAAACCTCCTCCCAACATTGACTTGGAATGGATAACGGTTGTAATAGTCCTGGGGTCTTAATTGTTTCAACTTTATTTTGTTGGCAAACCAAACATTTCGCCACAAACTTTTGAATACCTGATTTAAGGCCATCCCAAAAAAATCCTTCTTAACCTTGTGGTACATTTTTAGAAATCCTGAGTGCCCTCCTAAGGGAGAGGTGTGCAATTCCCTAAGAATATTTTGTTTGAGTTGTGAATTCTTACGTAGGTATAACCGATCCTTGTACCATAACGAATCATTTTTCCATCTAAATGTATCATATGTATTGGGATCTTGTTGTATCTTTTGAATGAGTGCCCACACTTCCTCGTCATTCTTCCATTCATCTCTTGCTTCATTTATCCAATCTAGTTGGATAATAGAAATGTTGCAAAGAAATGCTTCCACATCCGCATCCTTTCTTGAGAGTGCATCTGCCACAACATTTTGCTTCCCTATTTTGTTGATGATTTCAAAGTCATAACCCAACATCTTTGTGAGCCATTTTTGCTGCTCTTCTAAATATGATCTTTGTTCTAAAAAGTATTTAAGACTAACATGATCTGTTTTTACCTTGAAGTGTCTTCCCATTAGGTAGGGTCACCATTTCTTAAGTGCATGTAGTATTGCCAACATTTCCTTCTCATAAATAGCTTTTTGTAAATACTTTCCTTTGATTGGACGAATTTCGAAAGCAATGGGTCTTTATTATTGCATTAAAACAACACCAATTCCATTTCCTGAGGCATC
>APFE031194984.1:0-20899 GCA_000404065.3 Pinus taeda | reverse complement strand
ACACTTCAAACTAACTATTTAATACAAAGGACAGCTAACTAGGAGTCCTAGAGACCTAATACAACTAGGAGTGTAACTCCTTATTATGATTGAAACAACCTTATATAAACATTTAAAGCATTCTTTGACACCTAAAACTCCATGAAGTCGAATTTTATGGTGCTCATAACCTTCCAGCTGGCCCTTGATGACTCATCCTTTTGATGTTCCTAGAAACTAGGACACTGTCCCTTGCTCTGTTCTGGTTGAAAAATAGGTCTTGGGAAAGAGCTCATAACTTCTCATAAAAAAAATTATTTGGAAAAACTGAAGGAGCATTTTGTGAACCAATCCATGCTGAACAAAAACCTCTCTTGGTTTTTTGAAACATTTTTCCTACCGCCCAGAATGAGTCTTTGAAAAACAGGTGTAAAAATATGCTTGTGAAAAACTGCACCTACAACAGTTTCGTAGCACAAGTTTGGTCTTTCATTTCTCCCTGATCATAATGGATTGAAGAAAGTGGAAGAGGTTTTTGTACTTTAGTATCTTAGGAATGAAAACCTCTTTCACTTTTCAGAGAGGAGGTTTCAACTGCTCAGAAACTCTTCTAGAAGTTGACTAGTAAAAACAAGCTATGAAATAATGATCACCTTTATAAATATAGCTTAGAGTTCAAAGATGTCCTTGTTCTACTTGTTTTGCCATTGCTGAATGTTGAAACTTTGTAAATGATCCTTTGCAGAGGTTCCCATTTGAAAATATTTCCCCTTTGTCTCTCAAAAACCGGCCCATCAAGTCATAATATGCAGCTACAACAGTTTCGTAGCGCGCTACGAAACTGCTGTGCATTAGGCATCACCTACAGCAGTTTCGTAGCGCGTGTAATTACAAAAACCACAGTTTAAGGCCAAAACTTTGACTTTCTTGATCTTTCCTTTGTTTTGAAATGACTTTCCCATATACCATGAGGTTGTTCAAAACTGCAAACATAGACACCATCCTTTTAAAGTAAACTTTAAAAGGCAATCTATCAAAATTATGATTTAGCCTTACTTGCTATGGGATTTCCTTTATTGCAGGTGAAGTATTGAGCATGAAAACTGACCATAGAGCCTCCATTTATTGAAATGAGATTCTTTGGTTACATGTTTCCTTGAGGTTATTTTTCATTTGGCAATTTCAAGATTTGCCAAATTCAACTTTCTCTTCAACTCTTCAAAACTACATTCCTCCTGTTGAGGGATGATTGTCTTACATCTGTCACTTTTATGCAGCTTTGATAATGTTTCCTTAGCCCTAGAACTAAGTCCTATTTCAGCTCTTAATGTATCTCCCTTTCTTTGGACATTTTCTCCTTTTAAATTGCTTTAGATAAATCAACCTGGAAGGAAATGCCTTGCTTAATTGAGGAGCCGCCTCACTTGAATTTGATGAAGATTTCTGATCTCTGCTCACCATGGGCTTGTTTGCTCAAACTAAGAATGATATCAAATTTCTATTGCATGAACACGACCAAGATCAACATGAATATTTCCAGGATCAATTAACCTTTACCTTACCCTTTTCTTTGAAATTTGTTTAGTGATAACACCTTAACACATTAACTATCATTCCATCCATTATAACATAGATACATTGTTCATTCATATACAAGGAGAAACATGATGAGATCCATACATAGATGTTGTCATAAAACATATACATAACTAGCATAATAGGGACATAAATACTAATGAACGCACTGCCATATAAACCTCATATAATCTAGTATAATGCTCATAGAAATACAAGGAGAAATAACCTCTTATGGATGATGCAAAATCCAAACCCGGGTGGGACTTCCACGTTCCACCCAACCATAGAATGGCTAAGCCAAATATCTCTTCAGCTATTCACCCTCGTGCCATATTCCAAACATGAATGTGGGATCTCATAGGACACATCAATCAAAACACATCCAGGTATTCCATAGGACATCCACCTCAACCCATCAAACAGTGATTCCACCTCACGGTTGTACATCACAAAACCATCACAAGATTGGTCTCCATCCAAGCCTTCCAGGGCTTTCAAAGAAATTGTTCCAACCAAGGCTTCCAAGACTAGTAACTCAACCTACAGTTGTCGTCGGGCTTCCAGAGCATTTTTCCAACCAAGGCTTCTAGGACTAGTAACTCGACCCACCAAGGGCTTCCAGAGTTCTTTTCCAACCAAGGCTTCTAGGACTACTAACTTAACCCAAGTTGTTACAAGGTTTCCAGAGTGTTTGTCCAACCAGGGCTTCCAAGAACTAATAACTCAACCCAAGCTAAGGAAACATGAGAACCAACCAAAAAAAACTAATGAAAGTAAACCGACAACCACCATGGCTATCCAGGAAATGGAAAGGCTAGGAAAATCCATTGTCAATCCAAGAAATCCTTCATGCCAATGACAGATCATAACCAATAAACCACATACATGTGCCATGCATGCCAAAACTAGTGAAGAAAACATACATGCAACTCGGTACCTGCAAGTAAAACTCGTTGTAGTTATTGATTTCAATGTCCTCTTGCATTTTCCTACTCTTCATTTGCCTTCTTTCTTCTAGAATCCATGTATGCCACACCCTCCAAGAGTGCTCCAAGGAAACTCTAAATCTCTAAGAATATGAGAGAGAGAGAATAGAAGAGAGCTCCACCAAAACCTGTCAAAATCTTGAGCCAAGAGCTTACACTGACTAAGAGCTTGCCAATTGATCGTTGTAAGACTTTTTATTAATGAGGCCTCTATTTTCTTCATTTTCCATTATTTTCCTTCATTTTCCTCCTCACATGCAACTTGTGACCTTTCACCTTCCTTTTCTCCTAATTTCCTTTATTTTCATAAATATTGTGCCAAAAATGCCTTTGCCTTTCCAAAGCCTTTCCAATTTCCTAAGCCATAATAAACCTAATCAACACCCATAGTATTTTCCCGCCATTCAACTTGGAATATATGTCCATCACCGTGGCCATATATATATATATACATGGAATTTTCACCAGGGTTGTTACAGGAAGAAAGGCGAAAAGTAATAGCAGAAGAAATAACAGGAAGACAAGTTGAGGAATAAGGGAAGAACCAATAGCTAGAGGAGCAGAGCAAATAGATGCAGGACAAGGAGCTCGCTCAAGATATTAAGGAGTTGATTGAGATCCAAGACATGGAGGAGGAAATGGAACCTCATAACCAAGATGTTGATCTAATGCCAAGTACACAAATGATCACCATTCAATCTCCCCATCCTCCAGTAGAGCAAGCTCCAAGCGAGGAAGATGAAATTATTCCTCTTGAAGATGGTCTGATTATGGACACTACGATTTTACTTATGAGGAGCTTCAAAAAAAGATTGTACAAGCGAGGAAGAAACATTTTCCATACGACCTTGCGTCTCTTGCATTCATCAAAGAAAGGGTGATCATGACAGACACTGGAAGGAATCCAGGTGCCATTGCCGCAGCCAACTTGGCCTTTGCAGGTGCTACAAATTCAAACAAAATCTATCTAATGGTCGAGAACAAATAGTTGGCAAAGAACTTGCAAGCTTCTAGAAAAGAGGTTGAAATGCTCCGAGCATAGTTATAGAATGCAGCGTCCACACAGGTCTATCTGGAAGAACTGAAGGCAATGATACTCGGTGAATTATTGGCACTGGGAGAGACCATGCAAAGTCTTTATGAGGAGCTTGTTACCATGCATAAGGAAATTATCCACTTACATGGGTTGCAATTGAAGTGTAAAGATTATGTAAAAAATATCAAGGTTGTCTAATTAGTTATTTCTATCGTGCATGAATGGTCAATGCAATACAAAGGGGCATCGCTTGAATTGGGAAAGAAGACAAGGAAATAGGTATATTTGGAGAAAACAAAGGTTCAGATGCTCATCCAGAATAACAAAAAACTTGCCTCATTCATTGCTAACACTCAGGCCTCATATGCACGATTGTACAACAACCTGGACTTCTTAGTGAAATCACAGGGGATCCCATCTGTCAGCTCAGACACAAAGACCAAATGTAGGAATCAGGTTAGGCAGGAGATCAAAGAATACTTGGAACGTTTGAGATAGATATTCATCAAGGAAGATCTTGAAGTAAATTAACAGAATATGTAGAAGTACATTGGTGGCCCTGTCCAAATCAACACGATGTTGCTCCTACTCAAGAAGGAAACACAAATCGGTTCCAATTAGTGTACCCAGATTCCATGAAGGCTAGATTCTACTTCCAACCTAACACAATCACATAGTTTGGGGATTTCATTGTGCAGTACAAAGCTTGGCACTGCTACGTAACCGAGAAACATCAAATGGAAGTTGTCAAGCTAGAGTTTCCCCATACTCAAGCTTAACTGTTTTGTCTTACCAGTTTATCTAGCTGGCTCTACCCAAAATTTTCTTATATGGGTATGAATGTAATATAATATTATTTTGTAATTAATTTGTAAGTGGAATTCCAGGTGTCAATATTGGAATGTGAAGAGTCGTGATGTAATGAATGTAAAGAGTCATTTTGTAAAGAAGTTGAAGAGTCATGAGGGAAGTCCAAGAGTCACAAGGGGAAGTGAATGGTCACCCATTTTGTTATAAATATACCCTCATGACTCATGTAAAGGGATTTTGGGAGACAATCTTTGGCTAGGCTTAGGCTTAGAATCAGGATCTTGGGAGTTGTGGGATCCTTGACTTCTCCGTAGCATAGAGGTAATATATTTCTTTGGAGGAGCAAGTGTTGACTTCATGTTCCACTATTGGGGCAAGTGGTCTATCAATGGCATGTCTGTGATTGGAACTTTCACTTAATAAATTCTCAAAGTGGACACATTTTCATGCATATGTTGTGAATATAGTAAGACTGCTCTTGTTGTGTTTGCAATGTATATTATTTCACTTGTGCTTATGCTTATGAACTACTTCGTTTGCATTGGTATGAATCTTGTTGAATGCATGTTGTTGTATAATTCCATCAATCTTAACTTGTGAACTATTTCGCATATTAGCTTGTGATGTCTTTAGGCTTATGTGTTCCTTTCAAGTTGCATACTATTACAGGATTCTAAGGGACTCACTCATTTTCCGTTCGTGTGTTCGAACCTTCATACATTGCACCGGACCCTTTGCAGAGTCACACACTTGTTCCCACCAAAGTCACCATACACCACTCTATGCGTTATTACAGCCAAGTCACATCATTAAAACCCATTGCATCGACAACCAGACCATATTCCAGATGGGACTCCTACACCAAATGATGTGAGGTCTAATTGGGACTTCATATCAGGGAGATCCCTTGAATGTTAGCAGGTCCAGCATCCTCAACACAACCGAAAGGCTAATAATCAAATTAGGGTCTCATACTTTAGGTCCTAAGAGAATTCAATCTAAAATTGATTTGTTATCCAATGAAGCCACCTCCTTAAATCCAAGAGTCTTGAAAACGATGGGGGAGAAATTATAATTTGACTATTTCATCAAGAAATTTTATAAGTGAGATTAACATTTAAGAATGGATGTCTTGATTCATTCATTCATTACTGCATTTCATGTGGTTCAATGAAAGTATCAAAGCACCTCTTCATATGTGAAGTATACAAGATTTATGGTCTCAAACCACATCACATCTTCAATAACTAACACATGCTCCAAAATCTATCAAATCAATCTTCAAGTTTAGGGAAGGATATGCAAGGACACAAACCTGTCTCATCTACTTGTAGAAATCAAACATTGTCTGGTCTATTCGAGTCTTCTTTATTTTTTCTCATTGGCAAGGTGGGACAATGGTGCACGCCTAGAAAGAGATTCATAGCAGTTCTCAAACATATTTCAACCATATTTGATCCCAATTGGTAAGATATTTCTCTGATATTGACCTATCTCTTTGGGAATTGATATATAAGTTATTCCATTCAAAGGCATTTAGTGGATAATTTTTAGAGTGCTTGGTTTTCTAGAATACATTTGGATTTAGATATTTAGAATTTACATCAGGATTTGGATTTGGACCAGAGGGAGTTTCTATGAAGGATTTCTTTCTTCTTCTGAATTTTTGAAGCATACACTTCTTAGATCTTTTGTATAGTATCAATAATCAAACTCTTTCTCCATGTGTGTGTGTATGTGTGTGTGTTTTAAATGCTTAGGATATGTCTTTTTCTTTAATTTAGGATTGGATGTGTCAGTATTTTCAATTCAACTTACAACAACTTCTTGAATAATAGTGGGATTGTTGTTCTACACTTGGGTTTATGGAATAGATAACATTCCCTATGTGTTGGAGTTAGATTTGATTAGCTTAGCTCCTCAACTATTTTTGTTTTGGGTTCAAAATTCATGGATCTTGGGGATGTTCTAGAAATAAAGATATTTCTTTCAAGGCATGATGAGTTTATTAAATGTAATGGAACCTCCTTGTTCTCGATGACCTCCAAAGTTCATGAGAACAAACATTAATGTGAAAATTATGAATCTTTTGGTACAACAAAGGCATAAAATAGATGTCTTTGAAGCAGGGTTTGGTATTCGAAGGAACATGGTCATTGTTGGACACCTAATCCTCTAAGGGTTGGTTTGGAAGCTGAACAGCCAAAAGGAATCCATGGGACCACTTGGAATATGAAACCAAGGGTCACTCCTATGTATTATAAATATATATCATTGTGAATAAGAAAAACAATCTAATGTTTATCTTTCATATTGCCTCTGCCATCTGTGTGTTTAACATGGTATCAGAGCGAATGTTCTCCTGCACTGCCCATATTTGAGCCACTTGTTTTAGTGGCCTTTCTGCATGTTAGTTCTGACATTTGTGCTCATGTCTGAAGAGTTTCCTCTACTCACCAAAACTACCTACAAAAATCTGTTGTTTGTGTTTAATCCCCTGAAATCATGTAACGCATTGGCAGAATGATCTTTCTTCTCCACTCTTTACGGCATGTTTAAATGGACTGCAAGTTATCTAGGCGCATTATCATAAGGAGAAGATTCTGGCATGGTGTGGCTGGTACAATGAAGACCAAGCAGTGAGCTAGTGCATCTACAGGGAGCATTGTGACTGTGGCACGAATGAATAGCTGGAGGTTGATGATGATCATGTTTAGGAGCCTTTGGGGTCACTAGACATCACATTAAAGAACCACATGAACCGCATCATTCCATTATGCATTCAACATCAAATGGTTGGCGGACTCTGCATTGAATATGTTGGTCAGAATGTCCTCCCGGTTTTAAATCGTTCCTCACTATAATTAAATCCGTTGCCCACTGTAATACCTCTCACCACACAAAGACAATCATCGGATAAAGTTGTAGATGGTCCCGTAGGCTTTCCAGGGGAGAGGGTTATGCGATGAATATTGTAAGGCTTTATATTTGTAATCGTGTGAGTCTGCTACATGTATTTCAAAATTCAAACAAGCCAAACTCTAGCTCAAGCAGAATTAACATATATTAATCATTTGTCACATCAACATACTTCATTGCGATTTGCATTTCCATGGTGGCATTTAATTTCAATTACTCAGGTTATCTACAATTTTATCAAGAGAATATCTTGCCATGCCTATTACTGCATGGACTGGTGCATTGCAATTAGCATCATTGATCCAATTAGCAGCTTTTCTGAAACAAGGCCCAGGTGCTATCCTAATTGTGAACGCCCATAACTCCAAGTGAACATGCAATGGTTCTAAGCCGCAAATTTAATTTTCTAAAGCATCTTTTTCAACATCTAAAAGACGGCTGAAATAATCTGCGCCTAACACAAATTTTGTGGGATAAAACATAATATGGATTGATATAGGTTTTAGTTTGACATTAAGATTTTATAATTCAATATACTGGTGTTTCCCGTAGTTTCTAATTTAATATGGGCTTGATATAGATTTAGGCTTGCTTTTGCTATTTTATAATTGATTTCAAAAAAAAAAAATTGCAATCATAAGATTGGAAGAAGTAGTCACCAAGTAGATCTGCCTTGCATGTAAACTGTATTTTTTGGATACAACATTTGATCAATCTCTATGGAAGTCAGAAGCTTGTTATTCATCCTATAGTGACATCTATTTAGCAGTGGGAACTATTTTTATGTGTGCAAGACCACCATTTTTTCCGCTTCAATTATTGTGAAATGGATCAACTTGATGATGCATTAGTGCTGTTAAAAACCTTAATTCATTCCATTGTTGATCGCATGGTAAACATCAACAGGGACACTCTTGCTGACATTAGAACCTGTCTACAATATGCACAGGAACAAATTGATTTTTTGCAACTAGAATTTCAGTTCCAGCAAGATGAGCTTCAACAAAAGCGCAGTAATTTTGAACATGTTTCTGTTCAGAAGATTGAAACAGACTCCCATAAACAGAAAGATAATAATGTTACAGTTGATTTAGATCTAGTGCCCAACAAAGCAGCAGAGTTACATGCAGATGAAAAAGTTCAGTTTGCACTTCCCAAGCCCATCATCAGACCTTGGGAAGAGCTTGTCCACAACAAGCATAGAACTGGTCTTGGGTATGACAAGGACGTGTCTTTTCATATTCCAGACTACTCCAAGCCAATCCAATTTCAAAGTGTTGGATTTATTCAGGATGGTTCATCTTCACCTGCTCCTCATGACAGTTCACCTTCAACTGTTCTAGATTCTACTCCTCTTCCACAACAACAGATTGTGAAATGCCAACACTGTGACCGAGTTGGCCATATGAAAGGTCACTATTTTTATCTTCATCCATGTAAGCATTGTCATAAAACCATTCATTCTTCAAACAGATGCTTCATAAACAAACCTCCTGCAAGAACAACGATTCATCTTGGATGGATCACTTCTTGGCAATGGGCATCAACAACCAAGAAGATATTCTAGTCATATGTTAGAACTTGTTCTAGAGTATTGAACAGTCTTGCAGTTGAGTTTTCTCCATCATCTCACCTTGTATCTGACAAGGGGGGAAATGATGGTCATCTACAAGCTTCAAAGTCACATCAAGCGAGCCTGAGCCACAACCTACCACACCAGATTCAGAGTTGTAGCCAGAGACAAAGATGCTCCTGAGCATGCCTTCAGTCGGTGATACCTCTTCAAAGAATTGGGGACACTTCCTCTAGTATAATATTTCAACTTCTTGCCAATTTCGGAAGAGTTCCAGGAATTAAGTTAAGCATTCCAGCGTTGTTGGTCATCCTTAAACCATTACAAGTTGAGACCTCCCTTTTCAGGTTGAGGTTCTCCCTTTTATGCAGGGTGAGACCTCCCTTTATTGGTTTAAGGTTTCCCTCTTGAAAACATTGGGAGCACTTCCTTTAGCAGAAGACCTGAGCTTCATGCCAGACTTGGAAGAGTTCTAGGAACTGCACTAAGCATTCCAATGTTGGTGGTTATCCTTAAACCACCGCCCTTTATACCAACATTTCAGAGAGCACATTCAGCCTAGTGCTGCCATGCATTTTTTCACATTTTGTATTACTTCTCTCTTCTTGGACTCATACATAACCCTTTGGATTAAGGGGGGGGATGTTGGACACCGAATCCTCTAAGGGTTGGTGTGGAAGCTGAACAGCCAAAAGGAGTCCAAGGGACCACTTGGAATATGAAACCAAGGGTCACTCTTATGTATTATAAATATGTATCATTGTGAATAAGAAAAACAACCTAATGTTTATCTTTCATATTGCCTCTGCCATGTGTGTGTTTAACAGTGATCAACCCTAGTAAAGATTCTCACTCCACAGTGCCAAAATTAAGATGTCAATCAACTTCATCTACACAAATTAAAAAGAGGAGAAAATACACCATATGAAGGATGACATGGAAATTGAGAAAAAAAATGATCTTCCCTCTAATGTTGGTCATGTGAAAGCTATTAGCCATCATGTGTTCAACTAATCTTTATATTTTTCAAAGTAATCGGAATCATTAGGCATTTTTATTAAGCAATTTACATGCAAGAACAATTGAGATGTAGTAGCTAAAGATATTAGCAAATTCTCTTATGTGATTGAAGAGGATTATTGTTTTTAGTTAAACTCTATGTATGGGTAATTTATATGTTTATTGTGAGTTTTATTACAATTTTTTAAATATAATTTTTCCCCAATTTCATTTTATTTTAAATATATATAATGATAATAAACATTATAATTATATAATTTTATTTTTTTCAATAAATAATAATCGTAAATTACACTTTAATATTTTTAAATATATACAAAATAAAAAATAGATTTAAAACAAATCAACACCTCATCTTCTTATGTTGGAAGTTTAATCAGAACATTGGCCTGCAATGAGCTTTCATCACAATGAATATATAAACTTTGGAATTTATTCCTTAAATTTAAATTGGAACAACGTGGATCATAGAAAGTTATTTGAAATCCTTATTCTAGTAATATTATACAACAAGTGGTGGGTGGAGCATTAGAATTTGTGGTGACTAATTAAAGCCCCAAAAAAAATGGAATCTACAAAGTGTACTTTCAAAATTTAAGGAATTTTAAACAAGGACAAGAGACTTTTGGCGTATCATTCTTTGGCAAGTGAAATTTAGGGAAGGAATTTCTTGGACCACTGAAATACCATAACCAAATTTTAACATGGAAATGTATGAAATTGAGGAAGAGAATGCTAGACTGACAGCCATACTTGCAAAAGAAACTGCCTTTTTCGTCGAATCACTGGAATTCACCATTACAAAAGAGATCAACAAAATACTCATGCAAACTAAGCATAGAATGGTCGGCTAGGGTTTGCAGAGCTTTGTATGTCTCCTTCACCAATCTTTAAAACAATAAGATAAAACGATGGATAAAATGGTTCAATTGAAGCTCATGAGACAAATAACATAGTCTCATTTGTATTATAGCCATGATGATATTTGGTATTTTTTTTTCCCATGGAAAAAAGTCATAATTTTCATTAACAAGGAAAATCACATTTTGCAGATGCCCATGGAATATATTGTACTTTGGGCTAGAAAGCCTATCCTGTTTGAGAAATCAAAATTTCAGGTGTACTCCACGCAGGCAAACACTACTCTGTTACAAGGATTTTCAATATAAGATATGTAATTACTCTACGCAGAGAGTATCAAAAAATAATTGTCATGTATAAGTATGCTTGATGATGCATATATATAAGATTATATAAAGACAAATAAACAAAAAAATATGTTTCAAGCTCCTTTAGAGGTAGCTATTCTGATAAATATATAAAAGGTCGATGATAGTACTCATGGAAGGTTCCATCCTTTTGCTCCAGTATGCTCCATGTTCCTATAGACCTGTATGCTGCTTCCTTGGATAGTAGACCGGCAGCTGTGTTTTGCTCCCTGTATATATGTTAACAATTAAATGTGTCAAATAAGTTTATGAGTCTATGGATTTATTCCATGATGTGTCTTAGAGAAAAAACATTAAAATTTGTATTTTTGTTTATCCAATTGCATACTTTTTTTTAATCTCCAAAACGTTGTAAATTTCTGCATTGTTTTTTCTAGTGCGAAATGTATGGTGTATTTTGCTGCTGAAAGCTCAACAAAATTGTCCGTCCCTTTGCCCAGTCCCATTTGAATTTTGAAATAATGAGTTGATGTAAGATGTAGGACAACCTCCCCCCCCCCCAATATCCTATGTCTTGTGCAAAGCCATCAAAATATGCCCAGTGGTGAGTTTGGTTTATGCTCTCAGGTATGATATGCTTAGGGTTGGAATTTGGTTCCTCATCTGCGATCAGTTGATAGTCATCTAATATTTGAGCAGTGATGGTCGGCTAGTGGGGAGGGATTTTTGAAAAATAAATCTATTTCGGGCAATCCATATTGCCCAGCAAGTAAGTAAGGAGAGGTTCTTAGCTTTCGCTGAGGGTACAGTAGACCACCATCCCTCCCAGGCTTCTCAAACAGTTGCACCCTGCCAATGTGTGAGCGAGGGTATATGTAAGTGTATAGCAGTCCATAGCTCTTTTATGGATAAGCATGTAAGGAAGACATGATCCACTGTTTCATTGTCAGATTTGCAAAGGCCACACCAAAAGGGTCCATGAAAGGATCTTTTGATAAGATTTTCTCCTGTTGGGATTTTATATCTCAGAATGTTTCACATGAGGAGCCTCATTCTGAGAGGTGCTTTTAGTTTCCATAAGCTTCACCACCAAATTTCACACAGTGGAGGTTTCATTGGGTTCATAAGAGTTATATAATCCACTTTTGGTGTATATTTCCCATGCATCGCATATGCCCAGATTAACTCATCCTCCTCTTCCTGTATCTTGATATGAGATTCTGTGAGGGCCTCCGTGTATTCTTTCCAGTGTTGTTGCCATGGTTGAGGGATCTACAATGCCCTCCCAGATTTCCAGGCTTGTTGCAAGAAAGTAGAGCATTCACTATCCATTATATGACTAAGATGTGAGATCCCTCTGGAAGTGAGGTGTGTTCTAAGCTCCTGTGGGAGTCTATGAGCGTTCCCACATCCAATCCAGGGATCAATCCCTATTATGGCAGCATCTCCTGACTTTATTATCCATGTGAGGCCTTCCCTGATAAGGGGCATTGCTTGTGGGATTGCTTTCCATATGTTTGATCTTACGGCTTGTATCCACTGGGGTTGTCGAAGCCAATCCATGAGGTTTAAAGGAGCTATGTATTTAGAGACAGCCACCTTAGTCCACAGGCTGTGTGATGTGACTAGCTAGCACCGTATTTTTGTTGCCAGGGCTGTGGAGAAAGTGCCAAGGCTTTTGATTCCCCATCCTCCCCATTTCTTTGAGAGTGCCAAGGATTCCCAATTGGTCCAAGCAAATATCCTTCTCGACTGTTTCCCCTTCCACAAGAATCTGCAGCATAGGTTTTTTATTTTGGCCAGTATTCCCCTTGGTATCCAAGCTAAAGACATCCAGTATACTGGGGTTGCTTCCAGAACTACTTTTATGAGGATCAACCTTCCTGCTCTTGATAAGTATTTGCGGAACTAGATGTTTAGCCTTTTTTCCATTTTGGTTATAAGCTAGATCCAATCAGCGTTCTTATATCCAAGGGGCTTTAATCTATAGTCCAAGTATTTGAGTCCCTCATCCAGGTGCTGGAGGGTATATGGGAATCTTGGCAGGGCATACTAAAACTCATATGGTGAACATCCTATATCCATTATAGTGGACTTTGTATCATTAACCAACATGCTAGTAGCTGCTAGAAAGGTAGTGAAAGAGTTGAGTAGAGCAGTCACGTCACCAATACTCCCATTTAGGAAGAGCAGCATGTCGTCAACAAAGAGTAAGTGTGTTTGATCTGAAAATCACTTGTGAGTGATCTCAGGTAATTAATTAATGAATGAAGGTAGGTATTATAGACTCATGTGTTAATGTGTGCCTATGTTATCTTAGGCAACGAATCAATTAGATTGCAAAATACACAAACACTGGAAAATGGAAAATAGTAAGAGAAACACAGCAAGCAAATACAAGAACACAACAAATTAATAAGGAGTTCACCCAATCCTCTTGGGCTACGTCTCTGGTCTAGCTTTTAGTGGTGGCCTTCTTTTATTGTGTCTTTAAAGCAGAGTTTTGCAATTGGGAGATCGATTTGAGTCTCCTAAAATAGATAATGCTTAGTAGGGTGGTGCTTGGATTCCCCAAGCCACTAGAGTGAACAGACTCTTCCTTACCAAGTCTCGACTTCAACTGGTCTGAATGGGATGAGTCCAATTTAGTACTCAACTCCCGATAGATATCCTCATAGGGATTTCTTGAACCTCTCAAGCCTTCTATCTGCTCGATGTTTCCTTAGCTCTACAGGTCAACTCAGCTCTTTGCATCTACTTCTGTCTCTTTTGTCTCCTTCTTCATTGTTCTCTTCTTTCTTACAGTGCTCACTTCTTCCCTCTCTTTTTTTTTCTGTGCATTCGTGGCTTAAATCCAATACATCTCATGATTGTTTGCATCCTCTTCCGCCTCTTCAGATCGCCTATTGATGTTCGCTTGGAATTCCCTGCCTTTGTGTCATCACCACTATGTAACGTCTCGCAGGGAAGTGGCCACTTGTCCTTTCACGAACTGTGCCAGCTCTTCCCCAAACGGTTTTGTATTTTGGTTACTCTATGTAATGACTCATCTACCAGCTCAGCGGTCAAATCGGACTTCAAACTTTTATATGTCGCAGCTTATTTTCTCCCTCTGAATCCAGTTTCCCATCAGGCGCAATCTCCGCCATTAGATCTGGAGCCCCCAGATCCTACGGTGTTCGCTCTTATCGCACGGTTGACTTGCTCAGATGTTAGCCTGCGATGAGAGGCGGTTTTCTCTCTCATCCGCCAGACATGCGTTGTTCGCTGTATGGAATCGTTGGGTCTCCTGACAAGTCTGCTTACCACCCAACATGCCTCCAATATTCCACCGGTTTTGGAGCGCGAGACCCGCCTTTCGCTTTAGCGCTTTTCCCACAGTTTTTGGCTTTCCTTGTGACTGAGCACTCACGGCCTTTCCATTTCGAGGGGTATTTACCAACGATGCGCAATTAGCGCTTAAGAAACAGCCTCCGTTTTCTGATCTAGACTTCCTAACTGCTAGTTTGTGTCCTGCGCAGTTTGCATGGGCCTCGGTCAGCGCGCTTTGACCGAGGTCCTCGTCGTTCTTTGTTGGCTACAAACTGCCACTGTCTAGAGGTCTTCCCGATAGCTCTTTTTTCATAAGTTTTTGAAGTTTGTCATGATTTGATACAATCATAGAACTCTGATAAATTTCATGGATCCAATTCGGATCGCGGCCTTCCCACTAAAAAAGCTTTTGGACCACCAAAAGTTGGTTTTCAAGCATCGACTAACTGAGGGTACAATTGTTTCACTTGTCCAATCTCTATCCATTTCGCACTGCTTGACTTTGAACCCTTGAGCCCAACTTTGAGGTACTCAACATCCCCCCTGCGCGTCGTTCTCACCTTCCTGTCCAGAACTGTGTCCCCCTGCAATTCATTAAGATATTCAGGTAACAGGTCATCAATAGAAGGCAACTGACTCTACCCCTCGGGATCCTCAATTAGTGAAGGTTCAAATAGTCTCAAGCAATTTGCATTCATGACTAAGTACATGTGCATGTAAGTTGGTAGATCAAGGCGAAAAGCATTATCACCAATCTTTTCAAGTATCTTGAAAGGTCCATACCTAATAGGCATTAGCTTCTTACCTTCACCTTGCATCCTGTCCTTGCTAATATACAGCTAGACTTGGTCACCAACTTGGAAACTATGCTCCATTCGATGCTTATCATGCCTTGCCTTGTATTTTCTTTGGCTCTTTTCCAGTTGTTCCTATACTGCCTGGTGGATCTCTTCGATTTGTTCAATGAACCTAGTTGCCCTCTCCACATCACTTTGTCCCTCAACTGTGGTGTCTTTACCAAAGACAAAATCCAAAGGAGACCTTGGTGTGAAACCAAAACAGGTCAAAAGAAGATCTCTGTGTAGAAAAATGTTTTTCTCTGTTGTAAGCATGCTACACATAACAAAAATGTTCATCCCAAAGCTTAGGATGTTTACTGCAATATCCTCTGAGCAACTGGATCACTATCCTATTAACTACTTCTGTCTGGCCATTAGTTTGTGGATGAAAAGTTGTGCTTTTCTTCAGTTTGGTGTCCATCAGTTCCCACAGACTTGACCAAAACTTTCCCACAAATCGGGTGTCTTGATCAAATACAATGGAAGTGGGTAATCCAGAATGAACCCATACATGTTGAAAGAACGGTTTTGCAGTTTGTTCAACTGTAATCTGTTTATTACAAGGTATCAAAATACACATTTTGTTGAACCTATCCACAAAAACATACAGATAATCATGACCTTTCCTAGATTTAGGCAGTCCTCCAACAAAATCCATGGAAACACTTTCCCAAGGGTGAGAAGGAACTGGTAATGGAATGTACAAGCCTAGTTTTCTATTGCTGGGCTTGCTCTTAGCACACATAGTACACCCTTTTACATATCTAGAAATTGTCTCGTTCATTTTTTGCTAATAACAAAATCTTTGCAGCTGTGCAACTGTTTTACTTACCCCAAAGTGACATGATATTAGAGAAGTGTGTGCTTCTCGAATTACCTTTACTCTTTCAGTTTGTGGAATGCATAGCTTCGCACAATGATATAAGAGCCGGTCCTTTATATGATAATCCAATTCTTCTATTCATTTGCCTTGACTTAAGGTTGCATATACATCTTTGAAGTCTATATCTTGAGCATATTGTTCAATGTAGCTTTCATGTAACACATAATCATGCTTAAGTATAGTAGATGCATTTATAATGGGTCTAGATAACATATCTGCAACTTTATTGTGTGTGCCCTTTTTATATCTGATGACTAAATGAAATTGTTGTAGAAAAACCATCCATCTATAGTGTCTTGATTGCTACAACTTAGTTTGAGAGTGTAGATATTGAAGTGGTTGATGATCAGAATGTATTATTGTCTCTTTGCCCAATAAGTAATGTTTCCACTTTTTCACACTCTGTACTAACGCATACAATTCTTTATCATATGTAGGATAGTTAACCACTGCAGAATTAAATGTCTTGGAATGATAACATATGGGTTTACCATGTTGTGTCAACACTGCTCCCATGGCATAGTCACTGGCATCTGTTTGGATCTCAAATGGTCTTTGAAGATCAGGCAGTGCTCGTACAGGTGTTGTACTAATCTTTTATTTCAAGGTGTCGAAGGTTTTCTGTTGTTTGCCTCCCCACTGAAACACCTTGTTCAATCCTGTCAAAGCATGTAAGGGAGATGCAACTAAAGAAAAGTTAGAAATGAACTTTCTCCAATATTGTGTTGCTCCTAAGAAGCTCCTAACTTCTGTAGCAGATTTGGGTTTAGGCCAATTCACAATGACTACCACCTTAGAGGGATCTATCTTCAATTCACCACCCCCTACTATATGTCCCAAATAATTCAAAGATGTTTTGCCAAATTCGCATTTTGAGAGTTTAACATATGGTTTTTCTCTTTTCAAAACATCTAGTGTCTGCTTAACATGCTTTAAGTGTTCTTCCCATGTTTTGCTAAATATCAGAATGTCATCCAGATACACAATAACAAAATCATCAAGAAAAGGTCTGAGTATGTCATTCATTAATCTCATGAAAGTAGCAGGAGCATTAGTTAAGCCAAAAGGCATAACTAGCCACTCATACAATCCCTGCTTTGTTTTGAAAGCAGTCTTCCATGCATCTTGTTCTGCAACTCTAACCTAGTGATATCCACTATGCAAGTCTAACTTGGAAAAATAAACGGCTTCTTTCAATTGATCTAAAAGATCATCTATATGAGGAAGGGGATAACGATTTTTATTGTTATCTTATTCAGTGCTCGGTAATCAATGCACATTCTCCATGAGCCATCTTTCTTTCTCACCAAAACAATTGGTGACCCACATGGTGATCTGCTAGGTCTGATGAACCCCTTCTCGAGCAACTCTTGCACCTGCTTCTTGATTTTTGCGTTCTCTAAAGCGGACAACCTGTACATTCTGTGCAAAATAATATCATGCACTATTTCCCTTTTGGGTGGCAGACCTTTAGGTTCTTGAACAATATATCATACTCTGAAACAACCTTTTCTAAATCAGCTTTATGTTTAGTATTACAGCCCTCAAATACATTGATTTTATCAGGTTTCTTTTCCTTTACAACCATTAGTAAGAATTGTTTGCTTGAATTTATCATTCGCTTCATCTACCCTGAGTTTATGAGAGTATAATTATTCTTGAGCTTATGAGCTCTTACAAAGTATTTGATTCCATCTTTAACAAGTAGATGTTTGTTCTCGGCTCTATAGAAAATAGCTTTTATGTCATACAAGTAAGGACTTCCTAAAACAATTCCACATATATCCAAAGGAAATACGTCTAACTCAACCTCATTTACAAATGTTGACCCAAAAGAAAACTTTAGTTTGCATTGTCTAGTCACATGTAATTGTGCTTTATCATTTAACCATCCTAATGGGTATGGTTTCTTGTGAGGTGTAGTCACTAATCCCAACTTCTTTACAATTGTTTCAGAAATTAAATTTACTTGTGAGCCATTATCAAACAAAGTGTCAATCTTTTGATGTTTGGAAATAACTTGAATATGGAAAAGTTCATGTCTTTTTCTCTCATTTTCTTCATGAATAGTAGATTGTGCAGAATTACTAGTAGATGCTTCAGAATTCTTACCTCTTATACCTGTGGCTGCAATAGTTGTTTCATCTCCTGAGTCTGACCCCAAATCTTTCTGAATAGCTGCAGCAGTCTTCTTCTTCTTGCCCTCAAACTTCTTAGGTCTCAACTCTGGATGTAGAATCCAAAAGTGCTCATCATCATGCCCATCCTTTTTACAGTGAGTGCATGAAGCCTTGCTCTTTTGTGCAGTGTTAGCCTTCCTTGCTTTCCATTTCTGCTCTCAATTCTCCTTATTCTTGCTTGCAGTGGGTTGGGATGATCCCCCAACTTCTGGACTTCCATTCTTTCCTCTAGCTTCTAGATGAGTAGCTTGAACAGATACCTCATCTATACTAGTAGGATTAAACATGAGGATAGTGTGCCTCATGTAGCTATGTAGACCACCGATGTACTTCAACAAAGTCTCAGATGAGTCTAATGAGATTCCTAGAATCAATGCTCTCTTTTGACATTCTTGGGTGTATCCTTGTACACTTTGCCCTTTCAACTGACGAAGAGTTTGTCAGCTCATCATGGCTTGCTTTATGTATGCCAATGGATAGAACGGCTTTTTTATTGCAGAAAAAAATTCACTCCGGACAGAGATACTCTTACCATGTCTCTTCATGTTAGTTTGGGTCTTGCCTTCCCACCAAACTAAGGCAGTGCCTCCAAGGCGTACGCTTGCCAATTGAATCTTTCTCTTGTCTGAATCGATACTCTGCACTTTGTAATAAACATCAATTTGTCTAATCCAATTGTCCAGCTTTTTTGCATTCAACTCTCCATCATATATAGGCAAATCAAATTTAACATCTAGTTTAATCAAAGATGCTTTCTTTTTGTGTTCAGGGCTATTAGGAGGTGTGAGAAAGCTTTCCTCTTTCCCTTCGCCTTTTGAGTGGTCATGAAGGAAAGACTCTTCTTCTCCTTTATCTTGTTTAGAGCCTGATGAATCTTCATCCTTATGTTTTCTAAAGTCCCTATACATTTCCTCTACCAAGGACTTTATGGTTATTAAACTATCTATGAATTGAGGGTCTAGCCCCATAGAACCTTCCTCTGACATTGTCTTCTGAGGATAAGCTCTCCCAATTTCAAGATTAGTTTCGACCAACTCTCCTTCTCCTAATTTGAGCTTTGATCTAGTTAGCATTCAACAGCTAAATCCAACACAAGCTTGTCTAACCTTATAAGCCAGATGCTCTGATACCACTTGATTTGAAAATCACTTATGAGTGATCTCAGGTAATTAATTAAGGAATGAAGGTAGGTATTACAGACTCATGTGCTGGTGTGTGTCTATGTTATCTTAGGCAACGGATCAATCAGATTGCAAAATACACAGACATTGGAAAATGGAAAACAGTAAGAGAAACAAAGCAAGCAAATACAAGAACACAACAAATTAATAAGGAGTTCACCCAATCGTCCTGGGCTACGTCTCCAGTCCAGCTTTCAGTGGTGGCCTTCTTTTATTGTGTCTTTAAAGCAGAGTTTTACAATGGAGAGCTCGATTTGAGTCTCCTGAAACAGATAATGCTTAGTAGGGTGGTGCTTGGATTCTCCAAGCCACTAGAATTCACAGACTCTTCCTTACTAAGTCTCGACATCAACTGATCTGAATGGGATGAGTCCAATTTGGTACTCAGTTCCTGACAGATATCCTCACAAGGATTCCTTAAACCTCTCAAGCCTTCTGTTTGCTCGATGCTGCCTTAGCTCTGCAGGTCAGCTCGGATCTCTGCATCTGCTTTTGTCTCTTCTGTCTCCTTCTTCATTGTTCTCTTCTTTCTTACAGTGCTCGCTTCTTCCCTCTCTTTTTTTTTTGTGCGTTCATGTCTTAAAGCCAATACATCTCATGACTGTTCGTGTCCTCTTCCACCTCTTTGGACCACCTGCTGTTTTTCTCTTGGAATTCCCTGCCTCTACGTCATCGCCACTGTGTAACGTCTCGCAGGGAAGTGGCTACTTGTCCTTTCACGAACTGCGCCAGCTCTTCCCCAAATGGTTCAGTATTTTGGTTACTCTGTGCCATGATTCATCCGCTAGCTCAGTGGTCAAATTGGACTTCAGAATTTTATATGTCGCAGCTTATTCTCTCCCTCCGAATTCGGTTTCCCATCAGGCACAATATTTGTCGTTAGATCTGGAGCCCCCAGTGTAGAAATTTTGAATAATATGACACTTATTCACAGAGATTAACTTGATTATACATTATTTGTGGAATCATGCATAATACATAACCTCCTCTATGTTGATCATCAATTTAGCGGAATTAAGAAACAATCGCATGTGCACATTGAAACATCAATCACACATATCAACACAGTATATCACGAGGAAAGCATACAGCTGAAAACCCCAACTATCTGTATATTATATTGATTGAGAACATGTAACAATACATAGTACAATACTCCTCGCAAGTACTCAGTACTATCTCCACCTATTACACACAAACTAGCTTAGATCTGAATCAATCATAGGTTCAAATCTCCTCCGCTGCTTGCCTTCCTCCACTGCGCAATCTTGCATGAGAATAGAATGAAGAATCAGCTCCAAATTCGTATTCCCTTTGTCTATACCACGCAATCCTCATTGGTAATACTCAATCCATTGATTGTGCAAATCACATGCACAACTATAGTCACAACTAACAGCTGTCTTGCCCTTTCACTCATCTCTAACACTTGTC
>APFE031194977.1:21810-34438 GCA_000404065.3 Pinus taeda | reverse complement strand
TTGCAGTTCTGATGAGTGGGGGTTGAAGTGACTGCTGTTTTGTACTTCTGGAATAGACTAGTTTGGAAGCCTTAATGGCTCTAGCTGTTTTCTACTTGGGTCAATATGTTTTGCAATATTAAATAGTTAAATACTATTTATGGACAGTTGTGGGCCAGTCAATATATGGGTGATTTTTGGACATAATTTAAAACTTATTTAAACATAATGTTATTTATTTCTGTTTAAATTTTGGTTTCAAAAGTCTTAATCACTGGTGGTTTGGTGGGACCAGTATTATATCAACTACTGGTCCCTGCACAAGAATAGGAATCTCTCCCCTATTTAATTTATACTTTAAAAAATCAATAACAATTATGAATGAAACTAAGAAAAGTTATTATTAAATCACTTTAAATACATATTTAATTCATACAAAAAAAAGTGATAACAATTATGAATGAAATTAAGAAAAGTTATTATTAAATCACATTAGAGAAATTTTTAGCTAATATGGAAATTAAAATATTTTATTTATAATCCATATTGAAATATTTTTTTACAAATTTTTATTTATTAATATATCTATTATTTAATATTTTTTAAATGTAATTTTACTATGTCCTTTATATATTTATTGCTTTTGTGTTTTTTTTTTTTTTTAATTAATTCAACATTTATTTCTTATTTTTGTCTAGAAGTTCACTACAACATCTCTCTTAATATTATATTGTAGAATATCTCTCAATGCAACACTATACATACACACAAGAACATCTCTCTTAATATTGTATTGTAGAGTACCTCTCAACACAACACTATACATACACTAAATAAGATACTCATAAATCAAGAAACTCTATTTCCTATTGTTAAACAAGTGTGTTAAACATTTGTCCTAACCCTTGGTTTCATATTCCAAGAGGTCTCTTGGACTTCTTCGATTGTTGGAATTCCTCCACACCAACCCTAACAGATTAGGTGTCCAACATTCTCCTCTTGACCTGAAGGGGTGATATAGGGTGATATGAAATGGTGGTTTAAGGAAGACCACAAACCAAATGAGGTAGAAGAACCCAATGTTTATGCTGGTGGTTAACCACCATATACAGAATTAAGCTAAATTTAGCTAGACACTAAAATTTTCTACGAATTAGAAATTACGCGTTTCGAACCAACCAATGTAGTTCATCTTCATCTTCAGGGCAATATAAGAAATCAAATCTAGCAAATGGAATAAATAGATGATGAGAGCAGCTAACTAGCAGTTAATGGCTAGTTTGACTAAAAATTGAAATAACTAATTAAGCCTTTGACCCAAAATTAAAAAGAATTTTAATTTAATAATTAATATTATTTTTGAATTAAAAAATTAATAAAATTAATAAAATAATTTCATTTAATATTAAAGAATATTAGTATTATTAAATTATATTACATATGGGGGCTGAGAATTTGCAATATAATGATATATTGTTGGGAGGTGTGCTTGCTTCAAACTTGGCTTAATCTTGGTATGATGTGGCAATTCGAAAAAGGAGAGCCTTGGGAGCTCGTCCACAGGTCCTATCATTTTAAATGTGGAGTAATGCATTTTGGGTAGCGAAGGTATGAAACTTGTGGGAAGGACGGTGAGTCTACATGTTCGTCCTCCTCCTCCTTGGTTTGAGTAGCGTCTTTGCTAGGCAAGTTTGGGTTTACGTAGGGTATTTGATTCACTCTTTTGAGAGTCGTTAAATTGGGTTGTTCTGGTGCTTTAAGTTGGTATTTGTTGTTTTAGGTGTTGGCTTACAAATTCTCATTATCACATACGTGTTCATTGAACCTTTAAATTCATCCTTGGTTAGTGATGGTTCACTTTTCTTTGGCATGGGATGGCACTTGTGACTGCTATGACTTGAAATATTTCATTTTGATCTCTTATCGATTGCACTCTTTTGTAGACCTCGCCTCTAGTTTTGCTTCATGGCATATGGCTAAGACTTTAATGGAATATTTCCTACACTCCTCTTGGGTTTTCAATTGCATGAAATTGATTCAAAGTTGTTATGTTCTTTTATGTAATGTTTTCTTGTCTCTTAGTGCATGAATTTTTCTATCAATAAGTATCTTGTGGTTTGGAGGTTTTATCAACTCCTCTACCTCACATCTCTATTTTAAGGACAATCAGGATATGGATGAAATCATTATGTAAATATTTTTATTTTGTGTAAATCTGACTATTCTATTATGATACAAAAAGGTACAGAGGGTTACATTTTCCGCCAAAAGTTGGCTACATGGACAAGTTGACATTTTGAATCTGAAACTGAGCTTGAGAGAGAGGACTGTGAAACTGTCCTCTTTTCCCCAACTAGAACCATAGCTATACTGAAGACTTCAAAACTAAACCTACCACTCCCTGCAGCGCGAGGGAGGAGGTTGCAGACCCTTACAAGACTGAAATAGTGCTTACAGACGCTGAACTGATAAGACATAACCGACATTACAGACACGGACGCATGATTGACATAGACATTACAGAAATAAACATAGACATAGACTGACTCCCAATATCGACAGGTGCAGCTTTAATGACTTCCAAAAACTGAACAGAGCATAGCCATACCACCACAGAAGTCCCGACCGCGTGCCTAGGTGTAAGGATTTGAAGGCTCCTCCACCATCGGACTGATAAATGTGCCATGTGGCTCCTCCACCACCGGGCAGCCGTAGGAGTGTGAGGCACTCGAGTCGGTGTAAGACGCGGCGTTCCTCTCAGGCTCGCTTGGTCCAGCTTGGTTCTTCTCCCCCTCACCCGCGGCTTCCTGAGACTGTAATTGCTGACCATGAATAGGCGAGGGTGGCCTTGGAGCATCTGGGGCTCCAGGTCGGTCATCGTGCTCGCATTTTTCAATGCGCACTGAGACGAAATACACAGCATTGTCCAGGGTGCAGGGGAATCGGAAACGGGTTGATGGATGCCCGCCAAAGGGACACACCACAGACCTGCCCCGCCCTCTGCCTCGTCCTCTCCCTGTGCGAGCTTGTGGAGAGAGAATTTCCTCTGAGGACGCAGAGGAATGTGGCGAAGAGGCCCTTGCTCGGGCTCCACCTCTTGAGCCACCTCGCCGACAGGCTCCACGTTGCCATTCACGTGGCATGATTCAACGCCAAAACGAACCAAAGGACGCAGACTTTTCAAGTGCTGGATGTCGATTCTTACCTCCCAGGTCAGAGGCCAGGCCCGATACAGAACCGCACAAGGAGAGTTTCTTCCAGCTAATTGACCCGACCCGCACCCAGAAAGTGCAGTGCGCCCCAGGATTGCCCCTCGAACCAGGTCACCAGGAGACGACGACGCTGCACAGATCAGAATTCTGTCATTGACAGAGCCGCAACATGCCAAAGCGACAGACCAAATCCTTAGGTGTTTCAGGCTCGCAACCAGGGCCTCAAGAGCTTAGGGCCAAGGTTGATGCACAGTGTTCCTCCCACACCGAGCAGACATCCAAGAATTGGGTTCACCTCTCCCTAACGAAACCAGACAACCAGAGCTTCGCTTACCAGAGCTACGCTCGCCTCTCACCAACTTTCTCAGACAATTCCTCTCACCTCTCACCCACGAAACCAGAGAATTCTGCAGCCTGACACCCCGCTCAACCAGACAACCAGAGCTTCGCTCTCCTGAGCTTTGCTCACCAGAGCTTCGCTCACCTCGCGAATGACTTCCCCTCGGCTTCGAAATGCGACCTCTCGTCATCCTAATACCCCTGCCACTTTGAGAAATCCCGCCTGCATTTACTCTGGCCAGACTCCTTCGCGAGCCTTCGGCCCACCTGTCCTGAGCTGGCGGCCACTTGTCATTAAATGACGCCGCCTGCTCATTTACTGCGCTGTCATTCACCCGCAGCCGGGGAATCATTATGTAAATATTTCTTTACAAAGTGTTATTATTTATAACCAAAAAAAACTTGAAAAGTAAATCAACCAAAGTTATGTTTTCCCTAATATTAATAATTATCTCTTCTCTTTTTTTAATAATTACGTAGTTTATTGTAATTCAAATAATTTAGTAGAGAATACATTAAATGTAATCACAATTCTACGATGATATATTTGTTTCTCTATTTTGAAATAAGGTTTTTATAATTGTAATTTATTTATCAATAATTATTAAGAGGATGGTAGGAATTTAACCTATTCTAGAATATTCTTAGTAGTATACATAAATTAAAGGTCGAGATTTATCTCCAAAGAAGTTAGGCCCTTTTTATCTTTATAATTAAATTAATTGATTTAAGAATCTCTTATGAAAAAGGTTTCATATGAAGTAAATTAATAAATTAGAAATTTCCACGGTAAACTGGGGGTAAATCTTCATGGTTAAAAATCTTGTTCCATGTTGTTTTAAAGGTTTAACTTATATATTAATCTTTTTATAGTTAATAATAATAATAGAAATTTTAAATAAAGTTATAATTTAGTTAGATTTTATGATTTTTTTAATTTTAGCAACATGATATGTGTCATATAGTAAGTGTTTTGATGTTTATTGTAGAGTGATTCTTATCATACTTAACTAGCCATTTAATTTGTATGGTTTCCCTAGTTAGATTGTATTAATAATATTAAATGTTTGCATGAAAGATGATTGACCCAAAAGTGGCAATGGAGTCATCATGAATGTTCTAATCACTAGAACATATGTCACATTCCTAGGAATACACACATTTCTTGGAGTTCAGGCTAGGAAATACATGGTTTTCCAACCAGGATGCCAACTAAGCTACCAAGTTGGCATGGCTCAGAAGCATGTGCACATTCATAAGAACATGTATGCATTCCTGGTGTGATGACTTTTTATGTGCCTGCAACCCCATTTTTTACTCTTATGGGACCAACTTGGTGCTTTTCTAAGAGATTGAAAAATTTTGTTGCTTCCTAGTATACATCAAGAGCCATGAAAACAACACAAATCATCATTGAATTTTAGATAAGCATTCTAATTATTTCATTATTTTTTTGAAAAATTGGTTTAAAATTGATAAAAATACCTATATGATACCATAAACACAATCACCATATTGAATTGCAAGTAATTTGGTTACTATGAAACTCTGTTAGAACCCAAACCTACCATCATGATCTGAACTTAAGCAGGAAAGCAAAAAATTGCAGATATAACCATAAATACATAGACGCAGCATAAATAACACTTCATTTCATTAATCTCAAATGTTGAAATATGCTTACAAACATAATGGAAATAAGACTAGCTTAGGAGATGGTAGTTTATCTTTGAGAAGAGATGTGGTGGCTACATGCCTCTGAACTAGAGGCCTATTTATTATTGAGAAATAATGGAAAACCCTAAACATCCAAAAATCTAACCCTAGGAGATGAAACACCAAAACTATGGGCCATGTTTGAGTAAATTGGTACATAACTTCCCGGGGTCATAACTTTGGCATACGATCTTCGTTGGATGCACACAATACGTCATTAGAAAGATATATCTGAGGAATAAAAATTTCAAGTGGAAACCATCAAAAAAAGGGTCATATAGCCCTAGTTTTCCTAAAAAAAATGTTGTTTAGGGCCTCAAAACGACTCCAGAAGTTTAGGACCCAAAACACTGCCAAAAATAGTAAATTGTACTACAATTAAGGAAACTGAAAAACTGAAAGAGATAATGGTGAAGGTCCAAGTGGAATATCTAGGTGGCCACCAACATTCACTTGGATCAGTTCCACCCCCCCCCCCCAGGAAGTAATGGTCCCCATTGCATTTAGTGCCTCCATGAGATGGGGAAACTTCTGTTGAACTTGGTCCTTGATGAGCCACCTGCCTTGGTGCAAGAGTTGGCCGCTTTGACAACCCAATATAATTGGATCTTCTGTTGGCAAGTGTTATTTATTTGTGTGTCCATAATCCGCTCAGATGTGGCGATTTCCATTGATCAGGTGATCAGTATTTAGCTCAAAAATCAAAGTGCTCAGAATCACTCAAAACCTGAACAACCACATCCACCTCGCGATACAATCCCAACGTAAATTGTTTCACTCAAAACGGAGCTCCTATGAGGAAGATATTTTGTTCTTTCCGCTTTTCCAAACAAAAGAATTTTGCAAAAAAAGGTATAGTCACTGTAGTCAGTAGGTTGTACACTGCTGACATGGCAGGTGACTATGTAGGTTAAGGTTGGTCAATGGCTAATGGAGTCTTTCCAATTGGCACATTATGGTTGGTCAACAGGTTGATGAGTTGAGAGTTTCTTATTAGTGGAGGAAGGACCAATGAGGAGGAGACATGTGGCTAGCCCAGAGGCCGCCATATGTCCCTCCCGTCGGGCATCATTGACGCACAGTGGTAAAATTTTATGGCAGGTCGGCGAAGTCAAACCCGTGACCTCGCCCAAACCAGACCAACATTCCACCATTATACCATGACTACGTGACTTAACATATAACGGTTGCAATGCATATATATTATGCTTAACTGTAGCGATTGGGGGAGGACAGGACCAACCCCCTCCCATGTGACCACTACCACATAATATTTGTCTAACAGTTAAGAAAAACTGTGCCAGATGGTGAGTGCTAGTATTGCAACAAGAATGTTGCAACTCCTGGGCTGCCAACTTTACTTTTATCAACCCGGTAGTTCGTAACAAACTTGGAAACATCGGTGATGTATGCACAAGTACTAGTTCTCACTGCAGGTTGTCACTTGGTCAGATGGTGCGAGATCACTAGGAGCTCAAGACAACTTCTATAGATTTCAAAAGAAGCTCTATGTGTGATGAAAAAAGAAATATTACTCTACAGAATCTACTCTAATTGCAGAAAGGAAAAAGACCGGAATGTAAAGCAAGACCTAGTAAACCCTAATTAACAATCTAATTCTATTTTTTCCAAAAACATTATGAAAACCATGAAAGCAATGCCATTACCTACTTAAGGAAGTAAAAAACATCTAACCATGCTATTTCTGGGAGAAAATAAGCAAAAAACATATTTTTGGATTTTTATGCATTTTTATGTAAATTTAATCATGCATCTAATTTATTGTGTGTGAGTGTGGCAACGAACAGGTGGTGTTGGAGGGTGGTTTTGGAGCTTGGGAGGATGTAGGATGGTGTGGATGGGTCTTAGGAGGTCTTAGGTGGCCTTCTGGAGGCTTTTCCCACACTCAGCCTTCAAAAGGGAGCCTACAGGAAAAACTACAGGAGGACACAGGGAAACTACAGGAGGAAAACAAGGAAGCTACAGGAGGCCTATAGGAGGAGGCCGAGAGAAATTCCCGCTATTTTGAGGGTGTGAGAGTGGGTGGAAAAGATGGATGAAGGTTTGGGTGAGGTGTTAGGGTGCCTAGGGTCTACCAGGAGAGAGAAAGATGATTGGGTTTGCTCAAGGAGAGAGGAAGAAGTTCTATGAAAAATGAAGGAAACTAAGGCAAAATGGAGGTGAGGTTTGGGAGACCTGTAGGGCATGGATCAGATGGAGGATGTGATTTCTGATAAGTTGGCCTACTTCTGGAAGGGATCTGCTGCATAGAAACTGACAGTCAGCCAAGAAGATCAAGCAAGCAATGAAATGAGTGCATCTAGAAAAACAGAGTTTTGCATTAAAATGATCTAAACTATGATTTATGAAAGGAAATGTTAAGAAATGTTGTAGGAAAGGAAAGCATGAAAGAGGACTATTGCAAATCAGGAAGTGAACATGATAAAGGAGATTTGGAGCAAAGAAAAACTAGACTATTAACCTACTAAAGAGATGCAAACACTAGAAGTCCTATGAATGAGGAAAATCTGTGTTTTTGGGGCAGCAAGAGAATATTTGCCTCAAATCATGGTCCTAGAGGGAGGAAGAGAGACCAAGGCACTATTTCTAGCCTTTTGAATATTTTCTGATCACTGCTTAACCTGCTATAGAAAGAACAAAAGGAAGCAAGCTACTAAATCATCAAAAGCAACCTATTCTTAACCATAAAAGAAATACATCTAACAGCAAATTAATCTACAAATTAAAGTAAAGCATACAAATACAAGTAAAGAGAAGCTTGGTTGCTTGGATTAGGCCCTAACCCAAGAGCTTCAACCCTCTGAGGTAACTCAGTGCTCGCTCAAAAAGGATTCCATATTCATTATCAAAAAATAGCAAGATTACATAAAACTGTCACAAAATAGTAAGCTTGAAATTTGAGCAGAGTTTACATAAGAAAAAATCCAACCCTAGTGAGGCCCTAAGCCTCTTTAATTATACATCTGAAGCTAACAACAAATTCCTTAAAATCAGGGAGGCTTGGCTCCCAAAACTCGAGATAACTATCAGTCATGCTCCACTTGCTCGGTTGCCTTCTAGTGCATGATTCGGCTGCTTGTACTCCGAGTTGAATGAAGGGGAATTTGAAGTGAGGAATAATAAATGAGGGGTATTCCCTCCTATAAGTCCTCTCCTCTATCTACTTCATGTTATTGTTGCCATTTGACCACTGGATCCTTGACTTTGACCTCGAAATCCATCAATAATCTGCATTAAATACATGTTAGACCACATGGCATCATAACTAACTCAACTCACTCTATAAGGCATAAATATAATCAGAAAATCATACAATAAGCTAAGAGAATGGTTGATTTGACTAGGTTAGGAGGTAAAATGAGCCCATATAATTACCCATTTATGAGGCTCATCATCACCCCTCTATTGAAGGTGTTGCTCATCCTCTAAGCAACTTAGTCAATCTCCTCATCTTTAATGGCCCTAGTGGCCTCCCTAGCATCCCAAGCTTCTGAAGTGGTATGCTCATGTTGGTCATAAAACCCTATTGTTTTTTCTATGTCCTTCCACTGCTCCTTCTCTTCTTCTTCTCTTCTTCCTTCCAGCATGCCTAATAGGAGTGGAGGACTCAGTTTGAGGCTAATCCAGTTGACCTTCAGCCTTTGCATGTAATGCTTGTACATTGGCACTCTTTTCAATGCCTCCCTTAGCCTCATTGGGAATGGTATTCTATGATCTGTAAGTTGTGGGGTAGGGTGTTCCATATTCTCATGCATGCATGCACATAGTCATCCCCAAGTAGCTTTTGCATATCTTCAAAATGTGCAATGGCTTGTGCCTGATTGGTTAGATATTTAGGGGAAATCTGAGGGTCATTGGCAAGCAGGTTGTGTGTGTTGATGAGTGCCATAGGATCTGATGGCTCGGCTCTTATCATCAATGGTTTGTTTTGCTATTTTATTATCAATCTCTCCATTTCTGTTGCCCTCAATTCTTCATGGTTCATCCATGAGGCCATGGCCATTAATTGCAGATCCCCTAGCTTGGCATTGGGGTCCCACACATTCATGTCTATGAGGGAAATGTTGTGTAGGTAGAACTCTGCCATCTTTGCCTTATCCTCTAAGGTGCTTTGGTCACACAAATCCATGAACTACCTATAGTCTTGAAAAGGCATTGTGCCTCTTTGTGCCAAAGTCTTTATTTGGAATTGAATTCATTGATCCTTCATATAGAGGCCATAAGATTTGGCTGGTGTTCTACATTATAATGCTTCCATGAATAAGTTGGTCATGTATGCCAGCTAAGTCTCTTTCTGTTGCAACTGCCTCCTTAGTAGTTCATTCTCATTTTCAAGGTGGCTTCTTATAATTGCCTCTCTGTCTCTGAGAGCACTCAATTCTCTACCGATTTCCCTAAGTTTGTTTTCCATATGGCCAACATCCTCAACTCCTTTGGATTTGGCTATCTACATCCACCTATGTGTTCTCACTCTTTCCTTCTCCAATTCGAAAAACAGCGGAATTGCAAATTTCTGTGGGATTATCCTGCCTCCCTCAAGTAGATTGTAATAGGAGGCAAGACTAGGCTGGGGGTCAAGTTCTTGTAGCTCTTTTTCTTCCCCCTTCACCTTTGGTTGTTCCCCTATATTTTTCTCAAGCTTTTGGGTCTCCTGTAGGATTGTCTGAGCCTCTTGTAGGTATGGTTTTGGGTCCTATAGTACTAGCTTTCCCTTCCATATAGAAGATCTTGGAGTCCCCCTCTCATAGGTTATAGGTGTCTTGGAAGGAGATTCTTTCACCTTGGCAGATGGTGAATCTTCAATGGTAATGCGAACTTTTGAAGAGGGCTAAGGTTTGCCTATTTTAATTCTTGTGCTCTTTCTTACCCTGAAATACATGGAGGTCTTTCTTTTCCTTTTCTGCTTTGGCTTGACTAGTGCACTGAGGGTAGTGAGGGTAGCTACTGATTCTCTTTCCAAAGTCTTAGGGGACTCTTCTCCTTGCTCTACCTTCTCTGCCTCCTTTTCTCCCTCTTCTGTCTCTTTTGTCTCTTCAAATTTTCCCTCTGTTTCTTTTCCTTCCTCCTTCCTTTCTTGCTCTACTATGTCACCACTGGCTTCATCTTCTCCTCCTTGTTGTTCTTCCTCCTCACTTCTAGTAGGACTGACATCATAGGTTAATTCCTTTATGTCATCCTCAGCTGTCATATTTTAGAAAGCTTTCCATGCTATAGGGAGTGTAAAGGTATGGAGGGCTTCCTCTACTAGGATTTTGATTAAGCCATGGTGAGCTAACTACCCTAAATTTCCTGCTTGTACCTTGGTGCTGGAGTCAATGAGGGACTGAAGGAGAAAGTAAGGGATACTAAGCTTTTGAGGTGTTGGCATATCTATGCCATATCTTAAGTAATGGAGGATTCTGAAATGATATCCATAGACAATGTTGTGCCTCCCCTCATAGGAAATGTATTCGATGACTTGGTAGCTAACCTCATCCTAGGGATATGGTATACTAGCCCTTCTAATTCCATTTTTATCTTCCACAGGGGTTTCATTATTTTGGAAAATTTTCTTCTTGGCAGCCTAGCCAATTGGTTTCTCATCTTTACTCCAAGGTAGCCCAAGAGGAAGGGTAGTGATACTACTAATGAATTCAGGGGTTATTTCAATGGAGAGGCCTCTAATGGTTACAGTGGCATGTGTTCTTGTGTGAGGGACCGGAGAGAGAGCAAATTCTTGGGAAATTTCATCATCAAACCCTCTAAATTTCTCAAAGAAATTCATCCATTTTTCCCTTGTGAATATGTCCACCACTTGAGGATGTGCATGGAGCCTAGTGGAGTTAGTGGGCTCCTTTCTCATAAACCCTCCTGTCATACTACCTATACTTTTTTAAAAACCCAAATATGGAGGTGGAGACAAAGAGTTTTGAGGAAAAAAAAAAAAAAAAGAGACTGTGTTTTTTCTTAAATAAACATAATTTTGTTATGTATTTTCTTCCCTCCTAAATACTTATTTCACCCTCAAATTGAGACCACTTCTTTCACATATTAATATTCAATAGGGGGCATGCATGAACCCTACCTCTTCAGACTGAAATTCGTGCCAAAAATCATGGTTTCTCCCTTCAAAATGACTTACTAACCCTCCTATAGAAGCCTGTTGTCCCTCCTGTAGATTTCTTGTAGGTGCTCTTGTAGATAATATAGAGAGCAAATATAGGGAGGAAATCGATGGAGGATGGTGGTTACGAGGCTGTGGGGGCACAAGATGACTACTGTGGCTGAGTTGGCAAGGTGTATGTTGGCCATATTCGGACCATTGGTCCCCACCTGCTTGGTCATCATGGCCCTTCCTCATAATCATCCTTCATTATTGCATCAGAGTTCACACTTCCTCCCACTACCTGTCCTTGGAATCTTGTGCTTGAGTTGACTGTGGGACGTGTGGGTGACATCTTAGATAAGTGGAGACAACTAAATGAAGGTGGCCAAATTAACTGACCACCTTTCCCTCATTCAATCTCAACCATCTTGTTGCCTTCATATGACTCCTAATTACACAAATGAAAATAGAGGAGTGACTTAGTTACTCACCTGTGATCTAAGTGTATTTGCTGTGAGGTGTTGTGCCTTTCTCTACTGCACGCCTTCATTTCCCTTTATGCATGTTGTCTCTACTTGCTAATGTGTGGTTGTGTGCTTGTACAGGTTCTTCTCTTACTGGAGCTGAGCTTCATGTGCCTTTTCAACCTACATGTGTGTTATACGGGAATAGTGTCCACTCTGATGCTGCTATTCCCACTAAGATGGGTGGCTATCTTAGAAACAAACAATCAAAGTCTGATGTTGTTTCCTTTTATGAAAATAGACGAGAGGAGGAATAAGAAGACCAACCTGAGTCTTGCGCTTGATTTCCTCTCCTGCTTGATAGAGTTTCGTCGCTTCTTCTTTGTCTGCCCAACTTCAAAAGAACCTGTGGAATCACAACAACATACTACTATGCAAGAAACAAGGATCTAAATTCATAAATAATACAGGATCAGATGTGTATTAACCATATACATGCATATATAAACAAGTACACAAGAATATGGAAGGAAACAATAATATATTTATTCAAATGAAAAGTAGCAAGAAGATTAAAACCATGTGCTCTGACCTAGCATCATCCTCCAGCTAAGAAGCCCTTCTTCACCTCAAGCAAAGCTAGATCACCCAACACTGTGAATGTACACTAGAATACCAACAACGCTTCTCTATAAGATACAAAATCCCAGCCTTTGGATCTCTGTGATGAGGGATCCATATATAGATGATTACAGAGAGGTGAGTCATCTTTTGGGATCTTGATTAGTGTCTTCTCTCTGATAGTTCCTGCT
>APFE031194977.1:2108-13390 GCA_000404065.3 Pinus taeda | reverse complement strand
TAAAAGACGGTCCTCTTACAACCCTTTTCTGACCGAAAAAACAAGAAAAGATTGCCGGATTTTTGTCGTTCAAATTCGATATTGGAAATAAAACGGCGTGTCCTTGATCGCTTTTTACTTTTCAGGTCAAAGACACTAACTATGAAAATATCCTTGGTCGCAAGATCAAGCGGTTCTCCTAGGTATTATTTTATACTTTTTCGGGCTTAGGAGACACAACTTTACGAAAAGTTCAATCTGGAGTTTTCTGAGTTTTTCAGACTCCCTAAACATGAAAAGCGCCGAGTTTCTCCTATACTGGACTCGTAAAATTCACAGTAAAGGACCTGTTCTATTACAAACAGGAATGGACCACTCCTTCTTAGGGTTCGCATCAAAAACTAAGTTGGACTCATCCGAAGGATGAGCTTACAAACAAGCATATGTTATCCTCCTCAAGCTTGTAAAAGAATAAAGAGGTACTTGCCATAAATGGTGGGGGAAAAATGAGAAGAATGAGCCTATTGAATATCTTTTTGTCTCAAGAAAAACCTTACTACCACTCTTGAACACGACATTTATTCATTCACCTAGGTTGGGAAATCCTTTACCTCACAGTTGACCAAGATCACTTGACATCTTTAGCCGGGTTATGGGTATCGACATTGAGTCATTTATCACCAAACCATCTGTTGTGTCGTTATGTGTTCAAGAGTTCTGAAAAAAAACATTCGACCGCAAAATACCTATCATTCATTGTGTCATCATTGAGTCAGTCTTTGCAGCAACATTTCTTCAACTTGAACTATAATTTCGTGTTGTAGGCTTGCCTACGACGGGTCGCTTTCTATCGACATCAGAACATTATCTAGAAAGTCGACTTAGAAATCGTCAGTACCTTGAAGTCTGCATGCATCAATGGCAGGTTTCTCGCCTTCGACGTCATTCCTCATCATTGACTTGCGATCGAAGGATTCAATGACATGTTCGACACCGACTCATTCATTCACATCTCATGGATTGTGCTGGGTACTTTGAGAAGCATTGACATTACTGGTGGTCTCTCTCACGCTTGTTAACAGTTTACATCATTGACTGGTAATCAAGTGGTTTCTACCATGTTCGACATCGACTCATTTATTCACATGGCTAGAATCGTACCAATTCGGGAAGTAGAGGTGAAGACCCTGGATCTAGTTTCCACCATCCAGGCTGCGAGGAGTTTTGTATTCATTATGTTGTAGACCAATCATAAACAGATGGCTGCGCCCATACTGTGTCTACACGAGTCTATGATTATGATGTATTATGAAATCATTCTTGTACCAGGATAGTTAGTCCAATAGTTAAAGTTTTGATCTGAGTATGGGAATGCCTACCTCAGCGATGATATGATCTTATACATGTATTTTGTGTTGAAAATTGCAGGTTCTGACCGGGCTCTCCACAAGATGATCCTCGAAATGATAAAATACTTCACCCTTCCTATATGATATAACACCCTTATCTATTACAGGCTTCGTACTTTAGGGGGCAATCTGTTACACTGAAATTTGTCACCATGACTATCTCCAGTTAATATGGCTCCATAAATAGTGATATTATCCTCCTTGTCAAGCCTCATACCTCTGCTCTTCATGTCAAACTTCAAAAAGAGAGAAAGTCACTTAAAAACATGTTTATCTCTGGTACGCAGGTTCTCTCTACCTTGCCTGCGTGTACGCATCCCAAACACACTGTGCCTACGTACTTGTACGCTCTGTAAGCCAAAGGATGGGTGCGTACCCCTGTAAAGGTCAAAAGGCGCGAGTTTCATCTCTAAAAAATTACTTGTGGTCACTTCTAGAGCCTTCTAGAAGAGTGTTTGACGTGTATTGAGCGCCTCCAGATGGTTCATGCACCCCTATGATAGAGGAACTTATCCCATCAAGAGAGGAGCTACCCCATCCAAAAGAGGGAGTATCCCATTGATTTTGGAACTGAATAACTTCCTCTAGAATACTATAAATACAGGCCTTGGGCCAAAGGAGGGGAGGTTGAAAGCTGAACATTCTAAAGGGTAAATGCTGCTGGAATTAGGACTTCCATTGTTGACTTGTGAGGAGAGATCACTATCCTTCCTTGTTGCCATATTGGGAGTGGGTGAGCTTGTCGAAGTAGAGGAAATCTCTTGTTGGACCCTGGGAGGAGCTTGCACAACACCAAGGCTCAGGTTGTAATGGTTCCTTTTTTGTTTCCTTAATACAAATAAGTCCATTCTTCTCAATGATTTGTTGTTAATGAATTATTTCATGTACTCCTTGGTCTACATGATGAATATGCTTTGTTTTATGATGAATATTCAGGTGTTATGTAATCGTTTGCTTTGTTAGTGTATGCAGGTCTTAAAGTGAAGGAGGAGCTCATCTGGATCAGCAAGGCTGGACCGCTACAACAAGCGTTGGACCTAAGGTAAGATCGGAAAACACTTGATCTCTCATAGAATAACGTGTGTTTAGAGAAGGATTGCTCTTGTTTGGTTTGTTTGTCACTAGAGAGTCTTAGACTCCTAGGGAGGTTAGGTTTGTCCGCAAAAATAACTCTTTCCGCATGACAAGTGGTGAAGAAGGGGAGTGGTTGGCATAACAAAACTGTTTTGAAGCACAACAACATTGGAAAGGAATGATTAGGCAGCATGAGTAACCATGATTCCCTTAAATTTTGGATGATGTGAGTGGAGAAGAAGTTGGGTTGTTGCATGAGAAAGCAGTGTCGTGCAAGGTAGAGAAAACAAGAAAGAGCAAAGAGTGAAAGAGGGAAAAAAAGGCACTACAAAAAACCTTACAGTGACATTAGGGGCCTCATTCCTAGAATTCTGGTGGGCCCTTATCTATGTATTGGTGTAATTTGACCAAGATAGATTGGGGGGTTATATTGATTCACTTAGTGTTGACCTTAGAGTTGAGGAAACACCCCTTTAGAGTGAGATTAGGTTCCTATATTGAGAGGAACTTCCCTGAATCTTAGTCAAGTGCTTGTGATTGTTTTCTAATAGGTAAAGTGAGCCAAAGTGGTATTTATCACTTGGAAGCAGTTGATAAATCACTTAGAGGTGGACTACCCCTTTTTTATATGAGTTTGACTGGTCATTAGTGTGAATACCCTTGTGCACTTAAATCCTCAGACTATGAATTTGACTCAGGGATGATTAGCTGCAAGAAATATTGCAGTGCAATTAGCCTACGGTTGGGTGGAGAGATAAAGTCCCGCCTCCTAGCCACACAAGTTGAATGAGATAAGTATTTATCTTTTCCTATATATATATATATATAGTGTTGTGAATGATTAATGAATAACCTTTCAATGTTATGTAAGAATGCTTGAAAGAATATATAGCTAGTTGATAAAATCATTTATATCTCCATGGTGATTATGAGATTGCTTTAGCTATGAGGTTACACCATTTTTAATTAGTTTCATGATGGAGTGTTATTGCTAGACATGCATCTGTACTATTAATAAAGAAATGTGTATTCATGTATGTGTTTTCAATGATATTTGTTACACGATTTTGCTCATGATTAAAGGACATGTATATCCATGTAGTTGATGACATATTATTGGCTATTTACATTATTTTTTATAACTATTTAAGAACTCAATTGAATTTCTATGGTATGTGTGAAATATCATGGTTGAGTGTTCCACTTGTCAGGAATCTTTGTATTTGCAATTTAAAGCATTTTTTTATTGAGAGAGCTATAAATGGCTCATCATGGCTTACCATGGATCTCTATTATGTTTGATTGTTTTTGTTTTCCTTACTCATGGGCTGATAATTGGAAATGAGATATATGTATGCATAAATGTCTATCGATATAGACATAAATGGAATTTAGTGCAACTATGGTTAAATTCACATAGTGTTGTATCCATGGATTGGTTGGTCTTTCGATCTGACAGTAGCTAGACTTCCACCTCTATGAGTGTATTTTATTGATGGTCAGCACTAGAGATATTTTTCTTGACTTAAGGAATTTGATATTATGTGTATGCACTTCAGGTAGAACCAAGTTCTCATGGGAAACTTGGTCCAATTCCTAAACCAATTGAAAAACCAAAAAAGTTGTTTTGGGCAGTTAAGGTGGAAAATATTTTTGTTCGAAGTATAGACACACGCTAGTCTAGAAAAATCCAAGAGTCCAAGCATTTGGGAATAATGATGAGAGCTATATCATCATGGGACTAAATCCAGATGGGCTACACTTACTTTGATTCAAGTGGAGAGTAGATCCAAATAAGGCATATACAATGTGGGGCCCTTCGAGGTTAATGTTAAATGAAGTTCGATCCAGACTCCATCGTGAGCCTAATTTAATTGAAGTATAGGGTGGGGTTCACGTAGTAGAAGGTGGTGCAGACCAAATCTAATTTGGATTAGTATGGATGTCCAAGAAATCCATGGAAGGTGCAAGAAGACAAGGGTGGGAGACCCAAATGTGGGTCGAGCCTAGACTTGTGCACCAATGGAAGGTAGTCCGAGTGTCTGAGATTTTTTGCGTAGTGGGCACAAACTTGTGGGCCCATGTGTTATGTTGTGTGGTAGATGCCCCTAGAGTTGATTCATATACATATTGGTGTTGAAGTGGTTTGAAACCACTTGAGTGAGGTGGGGTTGCCACGTAGGTGTCATGTGGGTGCCACTGTTAGGTCCTTTCCTATGCAGTGGGGTTTAAAGGTAAAAGTTTAAATGGGCGTATTTGATTGAGGTAAAATGTATATCTCCCAAAAGATCTTGATGATTTCAACACGATGGTGTTCTCTAAAGTTTATTTTTCTAAATTTGGAGGAAGGAAATCTTTTAATCCCATTTCCGTGAAAATAAAATGGAGGTTGGGTTAAATTTTGATGTAACACCTTCCATAAAACCTAAGAAATGCCCAAGGGGGTGGAAGGGTGTGTCACAATGGGACTCTGTAAGCATGGAATTGGTGCTAGGAATACCAAAAACTCCAAGAGGGAATGACTTAAACTCTATGTTTGTTAACATATTTTCAAAAATGGTGTTAAAAAAACATTATATATGATAGAGAAATGCAAGACATATAATATGCGGAAAAACACAAACACATAAAACTAGAGAGACACAGATATATGTGGTTCACCCAGTTTGGGCTACGTCCACCCTGAATAGCCAGTCCTTCCTTTCTATTATCCAACAAAATGAAGAGACACAACCTACAGCAAATCCACTGTAATATCCTCTGTTTTCTCTCACAATCTCACCTCTCTGTTTCCCGCTCGGAGAATACACATCTATTTCATAGCCTCAATACAATACCCTCACACAAAGAGAGGGGTTTCCTTCTAGGGAAAAAAACCCTAAACTAAACATAAGTTCTATTGTCAGATCATAAGCCTAATGAACGACCCAGATTGACTAGAAATTACTATACTTTTACAAGGCAATTTTACATTTGTTTTTAGCTTCAAGGGCGCTGCCCCCGTAACCCCCGCCGGTGGACTGCTGGCCCCTGAACCCCCCAGCCAGGGGGGATTGGCCCCCCTGAACCCCTGCGAGGGGGAACAAGTCCCCCCCGCACCCCTTTGCGTGGAGGGGTGTACAATCTTCATGGGGTATACATCCGGCTGAAACAAAAACCTCTAAATAATCATGCTCCACACCGAACAAATGGTACACTTTATATCTTGTTGGAAAATGAATAATGAAACCAACATTGCAAATATGTTCTTCAAAAAAGTAGTTAAAATACATGGATTTCCAAGAAGTATTGTTTCTAATAGAGACACTAAATTTGTGGGCCATTTTTGGAGGAATTTGTGGAAAAAATCATGAACTAACCTTAGCTTCAATTCAACATACCATCCTCAAACAAGTGGCCAAATAAAGGTGGTAAATACGATTCTAGGAAATATCTTGAGAAGTTTGGTAAGTGAACACCTTAAGCAGTAGGATCAGGTACCTACTCAAGCGAATTTTTCATAAAATGACTCACCTAATAGGATCACAAGATTAAGTTCATTTCAAATATTGTATGTTATGCACCTGATGGGAGTGTATGAGCTAAGAAATATTTGGAAACAAGAATTAAGAAGGGTCGATTGTGAATTTTTTGTAGTTGATATGCAGGAATTATATGACAGAGTGTTAGGTCTTTATAATACTAGTGTATCCCTTATATTGTTATTGTTGTTCCCGATAGAATCCCACTATTATTATTTTTGTGCCCCATAGAATCCCACTATTATTATTATTTTTCCCTTATATTATTATTGTCATGTAGGCCCTAATTATATTTTGACCCTTTAGACTCCTATATTACCAAGGAAGCTTTGTTATTTGAATCGTCCAAGAATTGTTCATTTATGTGATGTAAAAGGAGGTTTCCCCCTCAAAGTGAGTTATCATAAAGGCATTGATCTGTATCTTCTTATTTTTTGTGTTATTTTGATATAGGTACACAACATTTGGTATTGAAGCTCTGGATCCTAGGGTTTTTCTACTTTAAACAAGCCATCATTCCATTTTTGCTCTAAATTTTTTCTATAAACCTTAATAAGGTGAAACTTTGACCACATCAAGTATAAATATTGATGAACATCTTGTCAAAATTTAAGATCTTGGTTCACTATATTTTTAGAGAAATGGTCCAAGGAAGTTAGGGTTTCTGAATGCTCCTAAATTTTGTCTCAAACAAGCGTCCCATGGAAAATAATCATAGCATTCTCTTCAAGCATTGGAATTGAACTTCATAAAAGGTGTGTTGAACTACATATAATTTTTTTTTTTGGGTACAAGTTTTAGGGCCAAAGGTTGAAACAGTGACACGTGCAACCCATCCAACATGAGGTTCACCTTTGGGAACCTAATCCATTTGAGAATGCGTTTAGGGTGGTGAGAAACGTTGAAAGAAAAATTATGGAAAAATGGAGGTCTGCTACTCACAAATATAAATATGGAAGTGTTTTTGCTCCTAGCCTCCCACAACCTACAAGGTTGAAACCACAACAAGTGGAGGAAAAAAGAGCAAAGGGGATTTCTTACATTTGTGATAGAAAATATAATAAAGGTCGTAAGTGCACTGAGTATAAATTATTTTACATAGATTATGAAAAGGAGGAAGAAAAAGAACAAGAAACATCAAAAGAAGGACATCTACTCTAGGAACCAACTCCAGGTGTTGAAATAGAAGAAATCATTCTGAACATATCTTGTAATGCATTAGCTGGGATTACCACTACTCAAACTCTCAAGATATAAGGATATATACAGAACAAAAAGGTAATAATGTTAATTGATTCAAGTAGTACCCATAATTTTATTCATTGTAAGATAGAAAATGATTTGAATTGATTTCTATAGCCAACACCAAAATTTCAAGTGATAGTTTTGTTGGGGCAATTATATGAATGATATATTGCCACAATATTAAATTATCAACCAGGGATTCGTAATCAGTAGAGTTGATACACTATATGTGTCGATAATAGATAAGTTCCTATGTTTGATGAGTATAGCATAAATAATAAGTACTTCAAAACTTCACTCCAAAAATTTTAATCTAACTTCATCACACAATTTAAAGATCAGAAAGAAAAACTCATAAATAAAATCTTAACAAGACTGTGAGCTAAATTTTCTTACTCAAGTAACAAGTCTATCCATTTGAAAGCTTATGAAATGGAAAGATGGATCTAACTTTGTTTTCCTATAGCAACTGACCTCAATCACTACACTATAAACAATTCACTACATTCAAACATTAAACAAAGCAACCAGGACTAGTCATGAAAGAAACTCTGCATTCTAGTACAACAAATGTATGACAAGCGTCTTCACTAACAACACATGTAGGTGAATGCTGAGATCTCTAATCTTAGCTTCCCTGTTCTTGAAAATAGAAATCAACAATTAAATGTGCAGCATAAGAAATAAAGTTTGCATTCATAAAACTAAGAACTGTCATTACTTACATGAAACAAGACTGAAATCACATCAAATACTTAACGCTACATAAACAAAACTATATGCATAATAACTATAATAATAACTTTCCTTGATGACTTCGGTGGGCCCTTACTGAGCTACCAAGGAAAGCTTGAAGAACATGCAAAACTAAGAAATTTATTTACACAAGGAACTTATCAATCACTACTCATATCATTATTTCAAAGAGAAAGATTACAAAACTTAATGGTTCAATCACATCTTTAGCATAACACTACTGGAAATCTGGATACTTCTCTAACTCTCTTTCTATGTCTGTGTCTAACTTATGTCTAACTGGATACCATCTACAAGCCTTCTCTTATAGAGAAATGTAATTACATCAAGGCTTAATAGAATAGTAACAAATCACTAAAAAATATTACAATTTATCTCATTATACATATTTGGCTCCATCCTCATGACGCGTAGTACATGAGGAGGAAAAATATCTCGATTTGTTGTAAAAATTATATGATGCCTTTTACCAACAATTTCCTCGGCCCCATCAAAGACATTTCGCTCAACCACTGAACCTGGAAAGTAGGTCTGGTACCGGAAAAACATAGTTATTGCAAGTGGTAATAGATTAACACAGGTGTTGGATCACAGGTACCGGATGAACACAGGTGTCATATTTCTGATGTTGGTGTTGTATCACCATGGTTGGTGTCAGATGAGTGCAGGTGTTGGACCACTATTGTTGGTACCGGATGAGCATAGGTACATGGGTGAACACGGGTATGCAGGAACATGGGTAATTGTTGTTGTGTGCTGATAGGAAAACACATGGGTACCAGACAAGAACACGAGTACCGGATAAGAACATGAGCACCATATTGATAACGTTGGTATCAGATAAGTAGGAGCACTAGTACTGGAATGATAATGTTGGTACCGAATGAGTAGGAGCATGAGTATCGAATCAATACATTGGTACCAGAAGAGTAGGAACATGGTCTAAACATCTATGTGAGCCAATCCTATTAATTAGAGAATATAGATAATCAATACTTCTATTTCTAGTACAAGAAAACATAAAAATCATGCTTCGAAATAAACTACCTCATAGATACCTAAGGAGGCTAAAAGGCATATTATGGAAGAGGATAGGCAAGTAGTACATAGGTTTGAGGTGAAATTGGTCAAAAAAATAGAGGACAATATAAGCTATTCTAGGCATTAAAAATGAGACCCACATTCCTCCATGCCAGCTAAGTCATTGCATTTCCTTATGAAAAAGGTGTTGAATCATTCCTCAAATTTTCAAAAATTGAGCCTTCTTACAGCTCCTTGTTAATATTTACACCCTTAAAGTATTTCTCCCCTGCAGTCGGTAATCATGTAGCCTCCACTATAGTAGATTTTGTGATCTCTAACTACAAACCTCTAGCTGAACATGTTTTCCATCATACATTTGAGTGAAGGTGTGAGAAACACCCTCATGGTATCATTTAAAATTTTTCAGAAATAGAATCTAGCCAACTTGCTCGATTGTTTCTTTACACAACTGATATTCCTATGTCTTTTGATAAAACTGGAACACTGGTTTGTGTCGATCTCCCCATGCCAATTTTAGGAATAGGTCTTGGACAATTTCTAGGGATGGAGCTCAAAAGGGTTGAGTATCAGAAATGACAGAGTTCTGGAAATGCCAGAGTACTGGAATTGATGGGGTACCAGAATTTAGGTTATGGAAATAGTGCAACGGAGCTAGCGCTAGATGGATGAGTGGATTGAAGGTCAAATGGGATGCAAGAGAGAAATGATGCTCATCTGGATGGTGAAGCCATCCAGAAGACATTTATAAATTGAGAGGAGATGGTCATGGTCAAGTGGTTTCCGTAATTACAAGGTGAGTGTATATAGGATGATGGCGATAAGTTGTATGCAAAGCTCATTTAGACATTCATATTTGTTTATGATGACAAATTCATTCAAGTGCAAGTTAGATACAATGGAGAGATCATGGTTAATTGGACTAATACATTAGTACGGGACAATCAATGTCATGGTTCCGTTGAGCATTCATCATAATCATTTGGTTTATGGTTATGGGGTAGTGGTAAAATTATTATTTAAACAACCCACAAAGGTAGAATCTCTATCATCATATAATATATTTTCTCAAATTATGATTTACATTCGCCCAATCACACCCTATCAGAAAAGGATTTTTGTCTTGTAAAATAGGGGAATAAAGGTGAGTAAATTAGAATTAGGATAGGAGCTTGACAACTAATGGTAATAAAATTCTATGAGGGTAATTATATATTCATTACATGATTAATATGAATCTTAATAGAATAAAATAAAATAATGACATCATACCTCTATTATCAGATTATCACAAGAAATATTTTTTTAGTACCAGATAAAAATTGTTTTCCAGTGCCGAATGAAAACTATTTTCCAGTACCAGAAGAACACAGGAGACTTCAATTCCAGTATTGGATGCATAGTCTTCAAATTGGAATCCTATAGGCTTCTCTTTGTAGCTTAGCTTGTTCTGTGAATTTGTTCTGTTGCAAAAGCTACAAATAGCACACTGGTATAGGAAATTTGAGATTGCAGTGGAAGTGTCTAAAAATGAGGCAAAGTAAGGTTGAGGATCCTAAATGATCTGGAAGAGCTAGAGTTGATGAGTGATAATATGATATGTTGAAGGAAGTTGAAAAGAATAAAATGAATATGTTGAAAATGGTCCCAATAACCACTCCCCCATGCTTGAGGTTTTGCATGTTCTCATGCAAGCATGGAGAGGTACTAAAGAAGTGAGGAGGGTTGTTGAGATGACTCAGTGCAAAGGACCATGAGAAAACAAAACAATGGAGTTAATGAGATGAATATTGTGCTGGGTTGTGTTATATTCTTTCCATGACTAGCCCACGTAGTTAACTGGGGGGTTAGAAGGGGGGCGAAGCCCTCCCTTCGTTGCACTGATTGCGTAGTAGGGGGAGTCACAGGGGGTTTGAGGGGTGCAGGTGACCCCACTCTATGGGGTCCGAGGCAATGCCCCAGAAAATTTTGGTTTTGGACCCCATATTAGGTTGGGCGGACCTACCTATGGTTTTGTGCATGTTTTTCGCACATGGTTTTGGACGCGATGTTTTTCGGTCCATGGTTTTGGACACGATGGTTTTCGGTCCATGGTATTGGATGCTTCGGCATGTATAGATATGTATTGTAACATTGAAAGGAACATAATGAAAATCAAGCTGGTAGTCCCGGTTTTGGGATCTAGGGGAAAATCTCTGTGTATATGTGTCTTATGTGTTATGCTCTCGCATTGTTTATTTTCTATGTTTTAGAATTC